>JABFFJ010000531.1:0-28721 GCA_013623715.1 Fusarium verrucosum | reverse complement strand
TAAAAAAGCTTAATTAAGTATAGTATAATATATTTCTATAAATCCTATATCTAGTTAGGTAGAAATCCCAGCAACAAGCATCATTCAATTCAACAGCACCTATCACCCAAAACAGGGACCGAATAATGTAAATTAGATGATCTTATAGACCCCTTTCACATGCTTTTCAGCAAGGATCATCGCCCATTAAAGTTACAGTTCCCGCCACAGATCCGGCTGTCTGGCCAAAACTCTGTCTATCGACGCCCATGACGCAACTTTATCTTAGTCTTTTCTGTCACTCCCTTGACTTGGCTGAGCAACGCCAACCGTTTTACTCTACTGTAATAAATACCATTGAACCGGTTTTTTCATCTTGAAAGCAAACAATCGCATGAGGCAGGATTCGGTCTAGACTCTAGAAATTTGCTGTGTCACGCCAGTCAGATTGTACAGTTGTACACCGCATATCAAAAAGTCAACAATCGGTCTGCCTGTTAAGTGGGATATTGGACCTACACCATCTGATCTATTCTCCTTATGATCCCACCCTCTTTTTCGAATCCTTGACCCTTTCTCGCATTGGCGATCTCCGTCCTGGATTTGTATATCCGCGTTCCTTGAAACTCCACTGCCAGACATGCGAATATTCCCTGAACATTAGTTGTCTCTTTCTCATTACATTTTAAGAGCCGACATTCGCTCATTTATCCAACGATCCCTCCTCACCAGCCATTTTCACCTGTTAACTGTGTCTTCCATTTCTGGCCCCTATTGGTCCTCATAGACGACCACTGTCCAACCATCATGACACCGCAACATCATGGCTCGTCGACAATGACTATAGAGTGTCACCCCAAAGTCATCGGCAAGAAACTAGCCGAAACCGCCGTACAATTCTCTCACCAAGCTGAGAAGCTCTCTCACCAACATCCAAAGGACGAAGAAGAAGGCGTTGCTGTCGAGGCACAGTTCGTTACACCTCAAGATCCGGTTATCGTCACTTCCGATGGACAACGACTCCCAGGCGTGCCATTGCAGGAGGCACATAAGCTCAACGTCCTCCGCGAAGAACTCCAAGGCAAACCCGAAAGCGTCGAGATCAAAGAAGACAACGAAACCAAGGAGAAGATCTCGAATGTCGAAAACGCAGAACCTGAACAACGAAAAGTTGTTCAACTACCTTCAAACGAGAATGGCGCCTCCCTACAAAAATCCAGCAGCAACAGCACGTTGCGACGACAAATGCCTCCCTCCCATACAAATCCTCTCTTCCCTCCACTACCCCTTTACGGACCTCCAAGCATGATGCGCAATCTTCAATGCAGGTTCTTTCGAGTGAGCGCATTCTTTCTGAGCTTGGCGTTTCTCGGCGTTATTGTTCTGGGTTCACTCTTTACGAGCATACCAAAGGTCTTTAGGAACATCTGGTACCGGTTGACCTTTCGCGATCCTGATTCTAAAAGGCCATTCTACGAGGAGGAGAAGCGTAGAGCTCAAGCAAGGCGCGAGAAAGAAAACGCCTGGAAACAAAAGTCATCGACCGGACGAACGCTGGACAGTGTAGAAACCGCTGAAGAATATCCCCCAACTGAAGGCGGACCAGACCCGATCATCTGCGATGTCTCATACTACGCGCGCAGAGTTGGCCTTGATGTTGAGAAATTCGAGGTTCAGACCGAAGATGGCTTTATAATTGACTTGTGGCACGTTTACGACCCGAAGGAGTACACCGAACTGGAAGAGAGCTTGAGATCCGACCAAGGCCCAGAAGTTTTTCAGGGCCCAAGAAGAAAGCTTAAAGATTCATCGCAGAAGCCCAAGTTTCCAGTCTTGCTCATGCACGGTCTTCTACAAAGTTCAGGTGCCTACTGCTGTAACGATGATGAGTCTCTCGCTTTCTGGCTTTGCAAGTCTGGCTACGACGTGTGGCTTGGAAACAACCGTTGTGGCTTCAAGCCCAAGCATTCATTGCTCGAATACAGCGATCCCAGGATGTGGTGTTGGAACATTCGACAAATGGGTGTTTTCGACCTTCCTGCATTGATGTCCCGAGTTATCACAGAGACAGGTTTTGAGAAGATTGGACTTATCTGTCACTCCCAGGGAACAACTCAAACTTTTGTCGCTCTGGCCAAAGAACAACGACCTGAACTGGGCGAGAAGCTGACCGTATTCTGTGCTCTCGCCCCAGCCGCATACGCTGGACCTCTCATTGGCAAGATGTACTTCAAATTCATGCGAATTATCTCACCTGGTCTATTTCGCCTCATGTTTGGAATTCATGCATTCATCCCCTTCATGATGCAGATGCACGACCTATTGGACCCACGTTTCTACGGCTGGCTTGGCTATAAGGTATTCTCTTTTCTGTTTGACTGGACCGACACTCGCTGGGATCGTGGTTTCCGTAACCGCATGTTCCAATTCGCACCCGTCTACGTCAGCGCCGAGTCGATGCGATGGTGGCTTGGCCGAGAGTGCTTTGCCAAGCACAAGTGCATCTTGTCTACCAGAGAGATTGTGATAGCCGAAGAACAGATGGACTCTAGAGGAGATGGAAGACCTGTGACGCCTAGGGCCACATCAGCATCCGAAGGCCACCGAAAACACCCCAAGGGCTCAACAGCATGGTACAACAAACAAGCACCACCCATGGCTATGTGGGTTTGTGGTAAAGATGACCTTGTTGATGGACAGAAGCTGCTCCGACGATTTGAGAGAGGTCGCGAACCCCATGTTGATCTGGTCCATACCAAGATCATTCCCGAGTACGAGCATCTGGATGTCATCTGGGCTATGGATGCCGTAGACCAGGTTTTCAAGGAAGTCCGCGAGGTATTGTGGGCAACATGCGACGTACGGGACAGGTGCCGCGTTCCTGAGGGTTGTGAGGAAGTACAGCCTCGAAAGAAGAAAATGCCTGTCAAGGAAGATGTGGTTGATGAGTGTCAATCGAGTAGTAGCGGCGAGGCTTAGAAAGCGTTCGAAGAGACATACACGATGCACATGAACCAGTTTACACATATAAAGAGATGGATACGGATATACTGGGATACACAAGGATTGGAGCATTGGATTGATATCATGTTTTGCAGATGCCTTTGGTCGAATTTTTGGACATTAGCTCTGTCAGGATACCTTTTGTTGGATTTCAAGTTGGAGCGGTTGTATTGCTCAGAAGGCGTTGGAAAAATACAGGATATTTAGATAAATGGAGAAATACATCGAATCTCTAGAAACGATCTCCCTAAAATAAGGGGTTAACCGCCAGCTACACATGTGTAACAATTCACAACATCTTCCCATGCGTATGTACTGTCATATAACCAGTCTTTAACTATCGTTTCAGCTTAAGACTGAAGTCACTAGGCAAAGCTAAGTGATCATAACATAATAATGACTTGGATTAATTTTACAGTGTTCGTTTATTCTACAATACATTGCCTTGGCTAGACTGACGCTCCGCTTTTGATGTTATCACAGAACCATGAGAAAACTCATGACTAAATCTGGACTCCTCCTGACTGATTAGCCCATGCGTTCAGCCTCCTCCAACAGCTTATCAACGGTGAATCTTGAATCACCAGATGCAAACCAGTTCAGCAGCTTCTTTCGTTCCTCAGCCCTATCCTTGCGCTCCCCACTCAATTCCACATTCTCGCCATCCCAACCACCGTAGAATCTCTGCAAAGACATGAGAAGCCACTTGGCGCTCTCTGGTGAGACACCACGGTCAGGCAGGACCTGGCCCTGCATGAGAATCAGACCTCGCTCATCGGCAAGGTCGAGGTGGTGTGTGATGGTAGTGTGAGGCTGCGCAAACTCGCCCCTGTTCTTGTATTCAGCAAGCTGTGTGAAGAGAACAGTGCTCGTCTTGGTCTCAGCATCGAATGTCCACTGGAGGAAGTGAATCTCTGCGCCTTGGTCGGGATGGGGCACGGGGAGGACGAATTGGGGTGCTGTTCGTGCAGCGTCCTCCATGGCCTTGTATGTAGACATCGGGATCACGGCGCAGAGGTTATGCTCCGATGAAGCATGTCGCAAACGCCAGATAGCTGTGAGCTCCTTTTCGGGAAGCTCTCGTACCTTGGGGAGGTCGATGATGTCATTTAGAGTCTTGATAGCTGGCTTATCCGCGCCAGTTGGAGGAGGCTTAGGAGGAGATGTAGGAGTATCGCGGGGGTCTTGGGTTGGTTGGTCTTGTCCAGGGGGGTTATCTGCGTTGGGTTGGACTACTGGAGTGTCGGGTGCTTGAGGAATAGTTCCAACTGGAATCTCAATACCACTTTTGCGACGCTCGGCATCGATCTTTTCAGCGTAGGCGGCCTTGAGCTGGTCGATGCTCTCAAGTCCCTCTTTTTGCGCCTTCTGGTTCAGCTTCTCCTTGTATTTCTCGATGACGGCCTGCGAAGGTTGAGTTGTTGCGAGGAAGCGAATGTCGTGAACTTGCGCCCACCGTCGCTGGTTGATAGCTCGAGTTGTGCGTATCGGAGCGGCTACGAGCCGGCGGAGGGCAGGGTTTCGTAGCGAGGCCATGTTAAGAGGTCAATTGGTCGATAAAACCGTCTGTGGACGTATCGGCTCAGCTGTGTTAATGATATTTTGAAGGTCAATGACGGAGAAAGAAAGACAAGGGTTGGTCGCTAAAATTCGCTGTCGTCACTCAACTCGAGCAATGGGGCAAATACTGTAGTGGGGCCGCGTCTAAGGAATGACGGGGGCATCTCCGATGAAGTCGACGGCCGGCTTCGGAGTTTGACATGATGACAAAGAGAGCTTCAATAATTGGACCAATCTGATAAGACTAATATCTAAAATCTCGAAATCTAGATACACTGAAGAATCCAGGCCTTGTTTTTATAACACCACTCATATTCTTCCGTTATCTCTGATATCACACCGGAGACCCCAAAATACAGTACTCGACGACCCCGCCATCCAAATTCACCGCTTTTGGTGGGCATTAAGTTTCTGCCATTTGTGCATCGCAAATCCGAGGGGCAATCGCAAGATTCCTGACACAAGTTATATGGTGTTGAGTTATTTGTTGACTCTTATACACCTTCAAAAACGAGCAAGATATCTGTCAAGTCTTGAAATTGCTCATCATGGCGGACTTCAGACAGTGGGCTCTTGAATTTGTCCTTGCCGATGAGGAGGGGCAACAGACTGCGATAGCCCAGAAGGCTGCTAATGGTACTCTCAAATCCCTGCTGAATGAGAATATTCTCTGACGATCTCTCTAGAAATTCAAACTGCAGCTGCCAACACTAACCCTGTTGCACGATGGGTCGAAGCAGTGCAACCTTGGATGCCAGGTGGTGGTGGTGAGGCCGAAAATGAGACGCCAGACTGGACTGCGAGAGCGAAGGGTGAGTCTTGACTTATATATCGGTTTTGATCATGTTACTAACTGCGACAGCACTCGAGTTCCTATCTAGAACGTTGGATTTCCTAAGCAAGGATATCCTGAAACCCAGTCAAGGTAAGTCAACTCATGAGACACATCTCCCATCTCATCTAACAAGTACTCAGTGAAACTACTTGTCAGTTTCTTCGGAGCCATGTTTGAGGTCGATCACAAAGCTGGAATCATGCCCTCTACAACAGCTCTATCCAGAATAGTCGTTATGCAGTCCTTTCAACGCCACATGGGACACGACATCATCCAGAAAGTTTGCTCTCTAAAAGACGATTTCCCACGCCAAGTATCAAAAACTCGACTTGAGATCTACGAGCTCATCCGATTACTCATGACGACCCCCGGAGTGGCCAGCGACCTACAGAACACCCACGGCTCAACTGCCGGCTTCATGCTTGACTTGATTCAACTGTGCCGAAGCGAGCGAGACCCTGAGTGTTTAATGGTGTGGTTTGATATTATGCGATTATTCATGTCTGAATACACAGTCTCACAGGATGTACTGGAGGAAGTCTATGGAGTCTTCAAACCCTACTTCCCTATTTCACTTCCCAGAGCATCCCAGGTTTCAATTACCCCTGAGGAATTGAAGCTACAGCTGCGAAAGTGCTTCTCGGCAAATCGCTTGTTGGCTGATAAGGTCATTCCTTTCCTCTTGAGTAAGCTGGACCAGGGCGATGCTGTGACGGTCAATGTCAAGGTGAGTGAAAAGGTTATTTCTTACCCGGAGAACTAGTCGCTGACAGGATCTAGATCGATATCCTCAAAACCATGCAGGCTTGCCTCGACGAATACAGCCATCCTCAGAAATCAGTTGCCCCCTACGCCAACCAAATCTGGGGCAGCTTAAAGTATGAAGTACGAAATGGAGAAATTGAAGATACCATCTGGGGCACACTGGAAGTTCTCAAATCTCTCACACAACGACTCACTGGAGACAACCTCCGTGATTATACGTTCAATGTCACTCGAGACTGTGTTCCTGACCTTGCAACAACCATGTATGCCGCATCTGCTGGCCGTCTCATGGTCAGTGTCTTGAGCTCCAAGCCAAGCGCCTTTGTCTTGATAGCCGCTCCTGTTCTCACACACATCAAAGAGAACCTGAGACATCCAAAGGCGCCTGTACACACCCAGGATCTTCTCAAAGTCTTGCACGTCATCCTAGAAACCCGTTTCCTGCTTGTTGACTCAAACATGACTGCTGAGGACCGAGAGGACTTTGCTGCTATCGACGGTTTCTTCAAGTCTCTTTATGAGGACGTTTATAAGAAAGCAGTGAGTCTTGGGTCGAAGCCAAATGCTTCGTATGATGATATCAAGGTGGCTATCCAAGCAGTTCCCGGTGCTGGAGTCTTGGTTTGTCAACGGCCTTCTAAGTCATTGGATGTATCAAACAGTGGTGCAAGTGCGCCTTCTGAGCGATTACTTCCCGAAGAAACCTGTTCAGAAATCTGCGAAGCCCTCTTCGCCATTCTCAAGAAGTCGGGTCCAGGATACACTCGAACATCTGGTGGCGATGATCTCATCAACGATACAGCAAAGGCACTTCAACGGGCGATTCGCTATTTCCCTAGTGGTTTCAATGGTATAGTGGACGAGAGTGTAAGCATTATTCGCTCCAGCCGACAAGATGCTGGTGTGAGTGAAGCGTCCGAGACAATCAAGACTCTTGGAGGTCTCATCGCATTCGTGGGCTCTTCGGAACTACCTTCGACACCCCGGGACGGTTTCGATCACTTCATTTACACTATCCGTGCATTCCTATCAGAGCTTTTCAATGCACTAGAGTCAAAGTCAGATCCTCAGATTTGGTGTGCTTTGGTAGCTACTGTTCAGTCTACGATTCGAC
The DNA here is from genome assembly GCA_013623715.1 of Fusarium verrucosum. Taxonomy (NCBI): domain Eukaryota; kingdom Fungi; phylum Ascomycota; class Sordariomycetes; order Hypocreales; family Nectriaceae; genus Fusarium; species Fusarium verrucosum. The sequence continues at coordinate 21,465 of JABFFJ010000531.1, read as the reverse complement.
ACTTCAACGAGGCCTGTTTAGCAAAGAACCCTGATAAGGAATTCTCTATCGAAGATGAACCCTTGCAGAAGATCGGTTCTGCATACACCTCTCTGAATCTGCTTGACGGCGAGAAACAGGCCGAATCTTCTCCTGAATACCACAGCCGAGTTTCTCACACAGCATCTGCCACTGAGATCATGGGAGAGTTCCTCCTGGTTACCTTATTTATTGCCAGGCAACTCTACCGCCGGGCGACCAAGGTCATTGATACACATCCTCAGACAGGAAAACAAGCTCTGAGCCTGAGCGACGATTTTGCAAATGTTGATGAGGTCTCTGGACGTCAATATCTTCACCTCATTTCTACTCTTGCAGGCTTTGTCATCCATGAACTTAGTGAAACTCAACAGACATCACTCAAAGCCGAGAGTTTCGCAATCAGCCTCTTCAGGGACGACTCTATTGCTGTTCCTCAAAAAGCATCAGAAGAGCCGTTGGGATTGGAGACTGGCTCATCTTGGAGTTGGTTGGCATCTGAAGCGCCCAATGTACTATCACTTGGTATACTGCAAGCTTTGCAACCATCAGCAGTAGCGCGCCTTGTACGTTTTCCCTGGCCAGATTATAGCTATTTAATTCGCTAACTTGATAATAGTTCGACATTGGAGTCGCTCAAGAGTTGATCCTCAGCGGATTCGCAGCAGACACCAACTTCAGCAGACCAGTCACTCTTTCGATCCTTACTATTCTCGCAAACAAGTACAAAATCGAGACTCTTCCAAGTCTTGTAACAGCCCTTGAACAACGTATCTCAGGTCTGTTACCGGCATCCGCATCTGAGAACGAACCCTCCCGCTTAGAACAAATCACTTCTATCTACGCCCTCGTAGCAGGAATGGTACGACGATATAGTGGCAAGGAAGCCAAGGCACTACTTGACGTGGTAAAGGAGTCACCCAAAGACCCTAAGCTTGGTGCTGAACTTTCTCGACGGCTTGAAATGATCGTGGCCCCTCAGCAACCGCTGACCAAAGAATGCTACGCCATCGTCAAGCCCCTCTGGACACAAAAGGTCTACTTCCAACTTGTGAGCCCAATGCTACAGGCTGCTGCTGGCAAAGACGCCGATGTTCAAGATCAACAAGTCAAGGCTAGCTACAGCACTGCAGTCTTGCTCATGGTGAAGCACATGAGCTTCCCCATCTACGAAACAGACGCAGACAACATCCTTCGAATCTCGATCGCCGTTGCGCAGAGCAGCGGTATTGGTCTCGAGACCAAGGCTGCACTTGATGTTATCAAGAACACTCTTACAGAGGCCCCTGAGAAGGGCAAGGGTCACATTCGAAGCATTATCAAGATCTGCAGCAACGTCTTCTCACACAAGCCGTCTGACAATGTCGAGACGGAGGGTGCTTGTGGCAAGCTTGCGCTGGAGATTGTGGGAAGTCTACCAAAGATATACGACTCGCAACATCTGGTACCACATGCACGTCAAGTGCAACGGCAGTTGACATTGGTTTGTGGACACCGGGTACGAGAGGTGAGGAAGACGGCACGTTTGGCTAGAGCAGCCTGGGCGGACCTCAAGTAAGACAGTCGATCGTTTTATAGATAGGGGCAATGCGAGTTGGGCTTGATCTCCTCTTTGTTGGCGCAACATAGATAGTTGGAAAATATAAGGATTATAAGGAGATTCATTCAAGACTGGAAGACAACTGGGCGTGGCAACCATGATAAAACTGCGCTTAAATGAAGAATTTGACCTCGTAATGGCAATTTCCTGCCAACTCGTGGTATCGATATGATTCCCTATGAACGCCGTAGTACCTCTGGCCTATTCCTCTTCTCTTTCCCTTGCAATCCAAACCCCAGCACTCCATTTTACGCCATCTTGCGCCGCTTACCTCTCTAAGCCTTGCGTCGCTTGCCCCCCTTCTTTTCGGTCACATCGGGTGTTGAGGCGGTCTCGGCACCAGTTGCGTTGGCAGCCAGGACGGCATCAAGAACCTCAGGACTAGCATCCAACAATTCGCTCGACACAGTAACACGCTTAGGATCCCGCTTTCCAATCAAAGGAACTGAGGTGGCGAGGAGCTCCTGGAAGGGAATGGCGACGAATTGTCCCATCTGGTCGAACCAGCCGGCGAAAGGCTTGGTAATCTTGTGGACAGTAGATTTCGACTTCTTGTCGGTGACGGTGATGGTGAGGTTGTAGGTGGGAACATTCTTCTTCGTACTGCTGCTGATGGAGATCTAGAGCGGATGTTTGTTAGAGGAATGGAAGTAAGAACTTGGGTCTCGTCTTACCTTTTCTCCAGAGGGCGAGGTTCCCTCATAGACTATGCCTTTCTCACGAAACGTAATCCAGAGTGTCAAGACGCCATTGACCAGGGTATAGAGTGCAACAGCGGCAGCCGTGTAGTATTTGGTGCTCTCGAAGCCTAGCTTGTAGTCCCATAGGAAACAAGCAGCTGCAATACCGAATGCAGTGTATCCGAGCGCAAGACGAACATCGGTGAGAGTATGAGACTGGCGGAACTTGAGAGAGTTTAGGTAGTTGGGGATAGCATCATCAGATGTGTTTTTGAGGTCTGTGTCGCAAAGAGCCACCGTGTCAGAAGGGTATCGTATAAGAGGTTCGAAAGAGTTGGCAAACTTACCGGCTAGATTGTAGACCGAGATCTTTTCAGAGGCGTTGGCCATGATGAGCGAACTATAACTGCAATGTCTTGTATTAGAGAATTGAATATTGTTGTATGTTGTCAAGAAAAGCAGTCGTTGTTTAAATGTATCATGGGATGGGTGGGATGGAGGTTCTTCGTGGGGCTGAAGTATCCATGTGGATAGCTGTCCCTTCCTCCAAAGAATGTCACTAACACAGTTAAGTTTCTTAGGCCAGGGTCATTGCTACAGCCACCAATCGCCAGCACCGCCCCGCATGTGGCGTAAGTTGGCTTGAATCGTGGCTATTTGACAACCAACCTTGAACCTCACAACTCCAACAGCTCCATCGCCACGCGACATCAGCTTCGCATTCTCTATCCCACGCCTTCGGCTGTCGACATCATGGTACAAGTTCCGGTTCAGACCCTCCATAGGGACCCCCAGTTATTGTTCGTCAACCCCCGACCGATCCGCCATTGAGCCAAATTACTAACTTGAGCTTGTAGCTACTGGATCCTTATTCCCATCACCATTGTCATGGTCCTGACTGGTGTTCTCCGCCATTATGCGTCTGTCCTCATGGCTACTGCGCCTGCTAAACAGGATGAAAAGGCCATGCGCGAACAACGCTCCCTTGCTCGCGGCGTAGCTCTTCGCACCAACCACCATGTCCTCTCTCAGAAGGCATTCGAGTCCCGACGTGATACTCTGACGACCAATTACGAGGCCGGAACATATCTCAAGGAGCCTGATCGCAAGGGTCAACCTCCTGCCAACCCTCTGTCCGACCCCGGCGCTATGGATGGCATGATGGGCATGATGAAGAACAACATGGCTATGATTATCCCCAATACACTCATTATGAGCTGGATCAACGCTTTCTTTAGCGGATATGTCATCAGTATGTCGATTGCTTTGATTGGATCTGAATCTCGCTAACAAAAACAGTGAAATTGCCCTTCCCCATTACCATCAAGTTCAAGAGCATGCTCCAGGCTGGTGTTCAGACCAGGGAAATGGATCCCCGATGGATGTCCAGTATCAGCTGGTACTTCCTTTGCATATTTGGTCTTCAATTTGTTTATGTCTTCCTTCTTGGCAGTGATAATGGTAAGCATCCATGATCTGGCGGTATCTTCAATGACTAACATGATGTAGCTGCTAGTCAAATGGCCCAGCAAATGCAGGCCCAGCAAATGCCCAACCCTATGATGGGCGGTCCTGGTCAGGATCCCCACAAGCAGTTCGTGGCTGAGGCCGAGAACTTGAACGTTGTTGAGCATTACTCTGTCTTGGATAACGTCGAGGAGCGTCTGTTGGCGGGTATCAAATCGTAGATTCATAGAACGAGCAAATGTAAATACGCCAAATACGACGCGGTGACATATTTTCCTGGGCCCTTGTTCCGTAACTCCTCAGTCCATTATCCATCACTATGCTCCATCCCACCAGAGGCAAACACCTAGTCCTTCAGCAAGCATGCTGGCCTTGATGCGATACGGAGTCTTTAAAGGTGAATCTTCGGCCTGTGTTGGTCCTGCAGGGGCTTGGTCATGCCACTCCTCGTCGATTACTTGGAAGCGAACCATTTCATGGTTATCGTAGAAGAGGCGATCTCCATCGAGATTCCAGATCCAAAGTTGTTCGCTGTGGTTGCTGCACGATGTTAGCATCTTCATATGCAGGTAGCCACGGGCTGCTCACTATTCAGCACCATCTGGTAACTCCTCATGTGGCACAAAAATGTCGTCGAAAAAATCCGTTCTTAGGTTGATACCTGCGGGTGTAGAACTTCGTATTCTGCCAATCATGACCTCACCCCTGAAGGGACGGAATACAACCATGCGAAATTCAGCTGAATGATGTTCTGTTAGCCTCACACTCATACCAAAGGAGCAATCATCTCACCATTTACGTTGACCAGACCTGTGCCATGGCCAATGAGACCTTCTGATGCCCACTGCAAATCGTACAAGCAGATACAAAGACCAATCTTTTGAATAACCTAATACACCCAGTTAGGTAGGAATTCAAAATGCGACATCGTACCATGAATCTCACTTTATTAGAATACTTGGCATTGATGTTGTCTTCGATCGCGTCTATGCTGCGCTTGGAGAAGTCCTCCGGCGCAATTTGCACCAAGTCGGCAATCTTTGTCTAAACAACTTATGAGTCTTGATTTCTCGAGTTCTTGGTGGGGCACTACATACCAAGATGAACATTTTGATCACCTATATTTACCGCTGCGTCTTTGATGGTAAGTAGCGAGTGAATTAGAGAGTTGAATGAAGGTTGGTGAGTCAAGAAAATAAGTTCATCACCATTATAAGCGATTAGCAGCCTCAATCTGTTGCTCAGCTCCAAGAATCTTGGGTGCGGCAAGAAAAAGAATGCCACGTGCGCTAAGCTGCCTTAGGTTAGCCTATCGATGGGGACAGCTCACCGCCTTCTAGAAGAGGACTAGAAACCCAACCGCGACTACCGTGTACAGGGAAGTTAGGTGCGCTCAAGAGGATGCTCCTTCCGTCTTTCAATCACTGTCGTGCCTTCTTTTTGGAAAGCGACATCCATCAACAGGCAAGTGCAGCTCTTTGAGCTATTGCCTAGACTGTGTGGGAGTTTCGCAAGCATTTTTAACTTTTATTCCTACGCTTCCTCTCCTCGAACCTTTTCCCTCCTTATTTCCATCTCGTGTCAACTTTCTTCAGTTGCGGCATCCATCTCCTTACGATTTTTTATTTGACTACTCCCGACTTTCGTCTCACACCGAATCCCATCCATCCATCCATCGAGTCACTACGCAAACGAGCAATCGATCCAATTACAGGCGCGCGTCTCGAATGCTGCGTACGGCTTCCGGCCTCCGACTTTGTACACTCTGAAAATCAAGTCTGTCTGTCACCTAAACCTCGAACCCCCAAATCCATCATCGTCTACACCTGTCTTCACTATGTCAGGATACGGTTACGGTCCTCCCCCTCCACCACCGCCGCCTTCTTCTGGTGGTGCTCCAGGCTATGGACCCCAAGCTCCATCCTATCCTCAACATGGCCAGGGTCGAGGAGGGCATCACGGCCGAGGACGTGGTGGCCACTACAATGGCGGCCGCGGAGACTTCCATGGTTCTCCTCAGGGTCATTACGAATACAGTGGCCAGCCATATCCTCCTCATCACAACCCCCCTCATTATGGAGCCGCGCACCCACCTGCAGGAAGTTATCCTCCACCACAGCCTCAATGGGGCCCAGAGCATGGGCATCCTCCTCATGGGCATCCCCAAGGCCCCATGGCCTCGAACAACTACCATCCCAGCTACGCTGCTCAACCATACCCTCCTTCTCAATACCCGCAACAGCCCCCTTATGGTGGCCCGCAGGCCTATCCCTACCAAGGACCACCGCCTCCCCCAAATCAAGCCCAGTGGAATGGTGGTGGACAGCCGCCTGGAGGACATTATGGTAACGGGAGATCGCGCGGAGGCTATAACGATCGCAATGGACCAAAGCCTCCCTTGAATGGCCCCGTGCGTCCTGGCTACGAGCATGAAGCCATGCCACCAGCTAATGGTTATGGCCAGCCCTATCCTCATGATCCTCGGGCAGTTCACTATCCTTCCCCGCAGTATCCTCCATATCCTGGCCCTCCACCTCCCACTGGCCATCACCAAGATGGTTATTATGGTCATAGCAATCGTCGTGGTAGAGGAGGCTTCCGAGATGGGAACTCCCGGGGACGCGGAGGCCACCATGACAAGTCGTGTCACCAGAAGCATGGGAATAACGACACCAATCATCACAAGTCTGAAACCCCAACGTTGGGAAAGAAGAAGAAACGCAAGACAAACACACTGGGCTTGACCCCTGGAATGGATTCAGAGTCTGAAGACGATGAAGGAGAGGAGAAGGTTTTGACCGACTTGATCGGCCAAGAGACACTCAAGTAAGTAGATATTTATGTTTGACTGTAATCAGGCTAACAATAGCAGTGTGAAAGATGTCGCTGCTTTCTTGGCAGACAGAAAGAAGCATTTCCCTACAAAGGCCCGTGTAGAGGCCAAGAAGAATGCCGAGCTGGCACAAAATGGCGAAGACAAGGCTTCCTCGCTAGAGAAACAGGCCGACAAACTTAGACGACAATTGCGAAAGGTTGAGTCGTCCATCAAGCGAAAGCGGGAACAAGGCGATGAAGGTGACGAGATGAGAGATCCATCTGAGGAATCTTCAGACGACGAGCCAGAAGTTATGTCTACTCGTTCTCACGTCGCTCCTCCACCTCCACCGCCGGCCAAGAAAGCCGACGTCTCCAAACATTGCAAATATTATTCCACTGGTGGAACATGCGGCAAGAAGGGCAAGTGCCGCTTCGTCCATGATCCTGAGGTTCGCGAAGCGGCCATGAAGGATCGTGAGGCCAACAATGGACGGCTTACCATTCAACAACGATTGATCCTCAACGACAAGGAGCAAGAAGATCTTACTGTCCTTCAGTCAATTCAGTACCTTCGCAAAAAGGGGCTCATGCAACCCGAAGAAGCTGAAGTTAAAAACGAGGCCCTGCCAGTCAAGGCCGATCTTCCGGCGCATCCTCCCCCTTCAAGTCTGCTTCCTGCTGCATCAGCTTCACTCCCCCCTCCACCTATCAAGCGAGAGCCTAACTTGCCTCGTCACAACCCGCCTCCATCCATCATTCCTAGTGCCAACAGTAACAGCACTCAGGGAGTCAAGCCATACCAAGGATGGAACCTGAGGCCTTATGGGAGCAGTAGCGGCAAGTCTTCCAAGAGTGATGATCTTCCTTGATCATTGGACTTGTGGTGCTCTTTAGTATCGTCTTCCGGCCATATGCATGGCTCGTGGGATCGTTGCTTCACTCCTTTAACATGGATAGTTGTCCTACCTTGATCTCGGGTTTCTCTGTATAACGTGTATGAGTACAATAGCCGACTATGAACGTCGAGCTTGTTGTGTTCTGCTCTGAGATTTATCTACCTCCTAAGCATATTGCGGGTTGTCAAAAGCTGTTTCAAGACCATGGCTATATCGGTTGGTGAGCTCCAGTCGGGAGACTCGCCGTATACTTATTTGTTGGGACGTCTTCCGGGTGCATTGCTTTTGGATCAGAATGGGAGAGAAGGCGTTCAATCAGTCAGGGGCATTAATGGCGTCTAAGTTCTAGACATTTTGGAATCGGAAAATTATCTCTTATGCTTCTATTGTGTGCCTTCCCCAAACAGTCTTTGTCAACATGTGCAAAACGAACCTTCTCGATGACGCCGCAAAGTTGCGGTTTGTGCTGTGTTGGTCTTAACATGGTCGATGAATATGCAGGCAGAAAACCAACAAGATGTTGTCATTATCTGGCGCAAGTGCGTGGGATGCTTCGTAACACCGCTAACGTGCTCATGTAAGGGATGGACTTGACCAACTGGTTAACATGAAGTGTTTGCATATCACGCTGAAATCATGGAAGGTCTTCCGTAGAGGCTAAAAATGGCGTAGAAACTCGTGAGGTTTTACGATTACTTCTAGACAACGATATCATTCTGAAGCGTTGCCCCATGTATCCCTGCCTACCTATCTACGGTATCGACTTCGCCATTCCTTTAAAAAGCCCCTGCGGTTTTGTCCCCTTCTTGTCTGTGAATACATCCAGATCGCTAGCCAACCTCGACCAAAACCATGCAACCACCCGAGTGAGGACATAGCAAAGAAGAAAAAATAATGGAGGGAGGAAAATGACAACTCCGTCGCTAATGTGGCCCCTAACCAAAACGAAAACGAAAACGAAAAGAAGCAAAAAGCAAAAAGGTGAGTGCATGAAGATGGAAAGGCGGGATAAAAATAGTCAAGCTCGCAAAACGCCCCTTGCTAAACAAACTCCTCGACCGTTGCTCGCGTAGTTGTATGTATAAAAGATTCTCCAATGAGTATAGTTGTAAGGACCCAATGATGGGTTGGTATTGGCAGTACCTGATGCCTTTGGGAGAAGCCCAAGCACCATAGGTTTAGCTGAGATTAAATGACGGCAAAGGATAGTACGGGAAGACGCCGAGATGATTTCAATCATCGGCGTCGACCAGCACGAAGAGCTTCCAAAGCCTGGCGCTTACGAGCCTCCTTTTCGGCCTTGAGTCTCTTCTCAAGCTCTTCCTCCTTGCGGTCTTCAATCTTGGCAAGTCGTTCTGCTTGTCGCTCTTCGTCGTCAATGTCGTCCATGCCTGCCTCCATGTCCGATGACCCGTCGGAAGCATAACCATATCGTGGACCGTCATCTTCTTCATCGTCATAGTCAATAAAGTCATCCATGTCCTCGTCGTATTCATCGTCGAAACGTGACTTTGAACGTGAAGGACGAGGGGCTCGTGGTGCACTGAGGAGTGCTCCACCACGAGGGGTCTCCTTCTTCTTGCCGACATCGCCACCTGGTCTGGGTCTGGCTGTGCCAGTATATCCAGTCGTCGCTGAGGCTGCCTTCTTCACCTTCTTGGGTTCTTCCTCGGGTGGTGCACCTCGACCTCCAGATGCCTTGCTTCCGGCCATCCTGCCTCGCTCTGCCTTTGACGGCGGTAAGGATTTGCCGTTACGTGGATCTCTTCCGGTTCCGGACACGGGTGTGCCATTCCGTTGACCTGGCTTTGCTGTGCCGGTATAGCCCGAGGCGGCGGGACCAGGACGTGGCTTTACATTCTTTGCGGCTCGGGGGTCGACCTTTGCAGGCGGTTCCTCCCTCACCCTCCTCATAGCACCACCCTCAGCCTTCTTGTGCTGGATCTTACCAACCTGTCCCATCGATTGCTGGGCCTTCTGAGCCCGGGCAAGGATCTCGGCGAATGAGCCCTTCTTCGGTGGCGCAGCAGATGCACTCGAGGGACCAGGGGACGGTCTGCCGGGAGTAGCAGGTTTGGTGACCCTGTTGGACCCATTCATGGGTCTGGATGACAAGACGGATGGTTTACTGCCGCCATTTGTCGAGTTTATGGGTCGTTGTGAAGGCGTCGGTCTATCGGCGGGTCGTGATGGGAGGCTTGGCCTTGAGGATGTGGTGGGAGATTGTGTTGTTCGTGGTGCTACGGTGCTAGATAACGTGGTGACTCGAGGCGCCTTCGAAATACTCGATCGAGGGTCATCATCCGCTTTCCTCTTGGGTAATGTGTTGGATCGAGCGAGGGTCTGCCTGGGGGGTGCGGAAGAACCCTCATCACCGCCGCTGATCTGGGCGAGGAGATCTCCGATCTGTAGAGGTCTGGTCAGTATTTGCATGATATCGGCAAGTTTGGCTACGGTCAGTTACTCACCGGCATCGCGTCGATTATGAGTTGAAGAACTTGGAATAAATCAGTTGACCAAGTCCTCAAAGCCAAAGAGGAGCAAGTAGCCTCAGGCGTGGATTGTGAGTCATTGAGCGGCTGGGGAAAAGTTTGTTCACTCTCGGTCTATCGTCAGGCACTTTGGCGTCTTTAAACGCAGCAGTTTGAGACTTTCTGGTGATGCGAGTCGCGGAATCGATAGAAGGTCTGCTGGTGGTCGTATTCGCACGAAATTTTCATCAAATACGCCTGAAATGCAGGCGATCACGAAATGAAAGGAGAGAAAAGCATACAGTTAGTGAAGAGTGAAGAATCAGTCAACAGCCAACTTTATGGGCGAGGCCATGAAATCAGGAAAAGCGCCACAGAGCGAACGGGGCGCGTGTCACGTGCGCGAGGCTTGTGGCGGTGCGATGACCGGGACCGGCCTCTGTTTTTTTCCGAGCTTCCCCCGCGATGGATCGTCTCGCGACTGCTAGATTGCCCTGGCTGCAGCGAAAAACCCCTCCACACGTGACCCTCCTCTCGATCTCGCTAAGAGTGGGGAGGTGGTGCCCACAGGATCAAAATTGACTTGGAGCTTTTGCGCATCGCGAACTTTTCAACTTTCAGTCACACCGAACAACCTCACCACCGAACTCGAAGGTTTCAGTCTCCGCCCAACCTGCGGTTAAAGTGATTGATTTCTCGTGTTCTCTCTGACTTCAGATGTGAGTATTTAACACGCAGTCTCCCCCCTGCTTCCGACTCGAAAAGACATTGTTCACTAACTAATACTTTTCTTTGCGATCAGAAACCATATTCAAAATGAAGCACCTCGCAGCTTACCTTCTCCTCACCCTCGGAGGCAACGCCTCCCCCGCCGCTGCCGATGTCAAGGCCGTTCTCGAGTCCGTTGGCATTGAGGCTGATGACGAGCGTCTCAACACTCTGATCTCCGAGCTCAAGGGCAAGGACATCCAGCAGGTAAGCTTCACCCGATACCAAACATATACACGCACAGGATGCTAACAATCTGCAGCTCGTTGCTGAGGGCTCTGAGAAGCTTGCTTCCGTTCCCTCCGGCGGTGCTGGTGGTGCCCCCGCTGCTGGTGGTGCTGCCGCTGGCGGTGCTGCTGAGGCCGCCGCTGAGGAGAAGGCCGAGTCCGAGAAGGAGGAGTCCGACGAGGACATGGGCTTCGGTCTCTTCGACTAAGCGATCTCCATCTAGAGATCTGCACGGTTACGATGCCCCACGAATTTCGAAGTTGCTACGCACGGGTTGTTCACCAGTTCTTACATGTCATTGGTATGGATGGATTGGCCGCTCATGGCTGGACTGGGTCTCTCTAAGGATGGGATAAATTACGGCTCATGAAAAATAAAAAGGCGGTTCGGCTCTTCGAATGTTTGATTCTCTCGTGCTTGATTGATGTTTCTGCTGTGAATGTTGTGCTGGTCTGTCCCGTGTCCAGCTGGTGAGGACAAACTAGTTGCGTCTAATTAGGGTTTAGCAACATCCCACAGCTTGTGTGTATGACTGTTCGGTCTGACACACCTACCCTATGATTTCAAGACATGAACATTATCTAGACTCATGTTGGTCACAATTGTTGTTGAGTAACGTTGTCGTGCTTGTGGCAAACTGCACTGAGCGTCGCCCGGCCCCGGCTTGTGTAAACTAGGTCATGTCCGTAGTTTGCCTCATAGTCTCAAGTTGAAACAATCATCGAGTCAATCCTTTGTTGCTTCATCTCATATGACCCCAGCCTCGTATTTGCTCTGTTCATTAGATGGTCAAGTCCTGCGGGTCCGAGATTGACCACCAGCCTCAATGATTTCGAGCAGCTTTCTTTGTCTCAAGATCAAGCTTGGACTTTGCCATCTTATTTCACGCCATCGAGCAAGCAAACCAAGTCCAAGCAAAGGTCACTGAGGCTCGGCATTTCACTTCGGGTTCCTAGATTCTCTAATTTGACAACTCGAATGAAGTAATGCTTTAAACTGTCTCTTATTCTTTTTATATACTAACAGCTATAGCTGTGAATGACCTAGGCAAACCCGTGGGTGTCAAGTTCAATATACTCCCCAAAGTTAACCAAAAGAATTAAAAACCCCTGATATCATCAAGTATAAGTGAGTTTTCAAAAAACACACAAAACCGCATCATTAAGGAAGGCCTTCCATAAAGAACTCCCGTGTAACATTACACTCCCGTTTGAACGCCCATGTGAAGTAACTTGCAAACACCATAATATGTACAACCTGCGGTGTTGAATTTCGTATACGTGATCATCGGGGTTTCGCGGCCGCCTGCTCGTCTCCATTCCAGGAGAATCCTCTTCCGTCGTTGTTGTACGATGGGAGGGGAGAGTTGTTAGGATCGGGAGAACCAGGAAGCTCGACGGGAGCGATGTTGTCGGGAGGTTTGGGGGTGGTAGCAGGAGAAGCGGCTACAAAAGGTTGTTGTTGTTGTAGTGGTTGGTGGTAACCCTCACTGTAAAGAGTTAGAATATGAAACATCATACAAATGAGGAGAAACTTACTGGTATGACATTGAGTGTCCATCTCCAGCGACCATTCCAGGGTGTGTTCCATAGCCCATCGAGTGGTGAGGGCTTACAGGAGGGCTCTGACCGTAGGGAGCAGCCACGAGACCGGGACTCTTCTGAGCAGCCCAAGGATCAGCGACACTTGGGTGAGGAGAGTAGGGGTTCTCGGCAACAGCGGGAGCAGGAGGAGGAACACTGTTGCGGAAACTCTTGCGGTAGGCCTTATCGAAACCACCTCGTCGTCCACAGAGGAAGAGAAGAGCACCGGCGATGAGGAGAACAGCAGCTCCACCAACAGCGATACCAGCAATAGCACCAGCGGAAAGAGAATTCTTGCTACCTCCGCTGCTCTCGCCGCCTTCTTTGTTGCCGGAGCCACCACTTGATGCTGTTTGAGAAGGGAAACCCTCCTCTGTTGGAAAAGGATCGCCAGGTCGTAGTTGGATGTCGACGTCCTTTGCTTTCTCGAGCCACCCATCGATTGTTTCGTTCTTGGACTATCAAATTGTCAGTTATCGATGAGTTAGTGAGTGAGAGTAAATCTTACAGGATTGACAACTCCCATCATGTGGTACCTGACACAAGATCCTGGAGCTCCGCAGTAGAAGAAGATAGGCTTTGTGTCGTTGACGCGAACTCGGAATCGAGGACCCTATAGTAATCTATATTAGTGTCGTGTGTTAGATTATAGATGCTCATGAACTTACATCGTCGGTAATGGCTTCAACCTTTTCCATACCACTCGAGAAACCCTTACGGTTCAAGTCGACATACTCGTAGGGAATGCATGGGTTCTCATAATCTCCTCGGATAACCCAATGGTTACTGGGATAGAAGCGCCATTCGATAATATCACCAACATCGGCCTTGAGCTCGTTTGGAGTGAACTTGTGACCAGACTATGTTCTCATTAGTATTCATGTATGTGCATACCATCTTACTTGACCTACCGCTCCAACATTAACAGTGTGTGTTGTTAGGCCAGAAGAAGTTCCCGTAGCAGATTCCACATCGGTAGTTGCAGTCGGTTCATCCGTTGTTGTCTGGGCCCATACTGTAGCGAGAGCCGCTGTAAGTGCTACCAATGACTTGGAGACCATTGTTGAACTGGGTAAACAGAAACAGCCTGTGTATAGCAAGCAAGATAATAAATCGAAACAGAAACAGGAGAGGAAGAAAGAGAGGAGAAACAACTTAGGGCGGGCAGAGCTGAGTAATGAAGACGGACACGGCAGCTGAAAGGGAACGGTAACTCTCGTCTTTTTTTACCTTTTGGTTGTTGCACGGGGGAGTCCATAGGGCAAGGGGTGATATGAGGAGACTAGACAAAGAAAGGATTAGGAGGGATGACAGCTCAAGCATGTCTGGTCTTTGCTTTGGGGGCTGAGCTGCATATTGCTTTGGTTCAGCACACCATCTGACACTCGAGATGCACTTTCGGGGATTCGTATACGGACCTACTGCATGTACCTTACTCTCTAGTTAAAGTATGCAAGGATGCATGTAGATGGACAAAGGGAGCGGCCAAGCCAACCAGCCCGCTCACTTTTCGGAGAACCCAGTAGGTAACTCAGCCCTGTTCAGATTAAGAAGGGTTCCTTGTACTACGTAGTAAGTATTCTGACTTCTTTTTCTCTTCTTCTTTTCCTCTTCTATCTTTTGTTATTACTTTGCTGTATTTCTGTATAGATCTCCTAGTCTAAGATAGAGTTAACAACTATGCTTACACCTAAACTCAACCCCTCCCACCACCACGACAACGAAAGAAACTCCTCTCATTCAGCGAATTCTCTCCAAATCTCCACTGTCAGCTTATTATTAGTTCTTGGCCAAGTGTGCTGCGCTGCGCTGTGCTCATGTTGAACAAGGTACCCGTAACCAACACAGTCAGCACTATCCAAGGATATCATGTAGGGATGCTTCTATATACGACCAGTCAGCATCAGCCCCCCAACTACTAAGCTGCAATTAGGTTGCATCCTTTTGATTCTGATTTGGCCAGACCGGCATATTGCCAAGACTGCAACAACGGACGCTAATCTTTTTAGTTTTATTTCAACCTCTCTCACTCTGTTTGCAACAACTAACTATTATCTAGCCCTAACTAACTGGAAACTCCCTAACAAAGGCTGAGCACAAGCCAGGATATGTCTCTCTCGGAGCTGTTGGCCCAAACTATTGCCGGCTTCTCCGTGATTTGCTCATGGAAAATTTATTGTCTCAGCCTTATACTGCCTGTATCTCTCAAAAGATGAATCAACACCAGCCGTGACACGTTTCATAAGCTTTTGTCTTGGCTTCGTCGATCACAGGGACTTTGGTTATAGCCTAGCTTGGCTGGCTTCAAAATGTAGCCCGACTCAGCACCCTCTTTACATGGTGATGGGATATCCCCAGTATGTAAGATCGGTCAATGCAGACAGGGATCATATATACTTAGCCGGTAAACCCATCTTTTGTTTCTCGGGTCCTTAGTAACTACGCAGACTTTTCTCGTTCCCCAACCTCTTTTACTCGTCAATCGCATAGTTATCTTATCATTCAACAAGAACCTACCTGGACTCCACGGTTCGCTCGGGTCTTTAGGTACATGTCATGTAGGACAACAACTTCGTGACAGCTTGCATGAAAGAATGTGCATGTATGTACATGTACATGCATCTGCAAACACTCTTCCCCACCAATAAACAACGACTGTCCGTAAATCTTCGGTGATTGGCACATGATGGATCAGACTCCAGCCCAACAATCTCTTCACCCACTTCATTCGGCCCCCGCAGGTTCTTCTCCTCTCCCAGGCGTTCACTCACTTAAAAGTCAGTCGTATAACCTGTCAAGTCGGTGAGAGCCGAGATTCAAATCAGCAATTCATTCCCAAACCTGTAGACCTCGAGAGGACCTGCATATTGTAATCTGATATCATCAATTCTTGGCTCTAGGCTCTCACTTTTATGCATTTGCGAGACAAGATCCGATTTGATGAGAAAACCAGGTTGACAAATACACACCCAGGGCGCCAAATTCCAGCTTCCACAAGAGACCTAGCCCATGGGAACAACTGCATATATCAACCAGGCTCTCGAGTACACCGGTAATACTGACATCGGGTTGCTGACACTTGGCAGACACCTGAAATCAAACCCTTCCGCCCTATCATTCTTCAATATCATGAAGTTATCCTGTTCAAGGAAGCTCATGACAAGTCATTAGTGGCAATGCCAACAATATCTCTTGTCATCCTTGGTTAATATCGCCCAGATTTCACTGCCGCAAGCCTTTCTGCCTGATACGAGGAAAATGAGGCGGCGCCAAAGCAATATCTACTAGTTGATCTAGTTATTGGAGCCAAAAATACTATCCTCCAAGACTGCGCCTCTACCGGGAGTCTGGTTCAGATGAACGCCTTTTCATCTGCCGTAGCTGAGCCAACATGATCCTTTCTTTTCTTTCTCGCCCTGAATATTAGGCTATGTTGTATCATTCTGCAGACTTGGTAAACAGAAACATCAGCGGCTGTAAAGAGGAGCAATCGGCTTGGTTTTAAAATGCGAGACACCCTTATAGTGATGTAATAAGATCGGAAGTCTTGACATAATTTTCTCTTATATTCTTCTTCTATTTGTCGTTTCTTGATTTCTCCTGCAGGAGATGACCATCAACAAGTCTTCTGCTGACCTACCTCCCATCCAGGTACAGAATGGAACTCACTGCAACTCTCGTCTGACCCAAACATGGCCACTCTTATCCAATCATCCATCCACAGTCAATTACATATATCAATGGCCACGACCCATGGGATCTTGATGTATACAGTCCCTGCTCCCCTGAAACGTCATATTCTTTCAACTATACTTCAGTGGCATCGATCGCATTGAAAGCCACACTATTCAGGTCTTCATTTGGTGATACAGCGTTTGGGAGGACACATCTTCCGGCATGGCTTGTTGGTTCACGTCACCTTCTGTTGACAGGTCGGCTATCTCAAGCCACATCAATATTGCACTACGGACGAGAATAAATTTCCCGGTCGAGTAATCTATATATAGCTCTAGCTGTATTTCTCTATAGCTGCTTGGGTAATAGATCAGTGAGAGAACTCATCATGGCTTCCTGGCTGTTCATACTCCTCCAGTTGTATCGTCCTTAAAAAGCCTTAACGTCAAGACAAGCACTCTCTGAGCGTTAATGGCCAGTCCTACAGCCACTTTGAGAGAATCTCGTTCAAAAAGGGCATTGGATGCTCAAACGCATAATCGCCAAGGAAAAAGTATTCATGTTCATGGGATGAAGAACATGGCATAAAGTAACAGACCAACTTCACACAGTCACGACTCTCATCAATTCAGTTACAGGTGAAAAGTAACGCCAAATCAAAATCTCGAAATCTATTACGACAAAAATAAAAAATATCTCTACAGGGTCTTCTTTTTATCTGTCTTGCTCGTTGAGCTCCCAGGTAGTAGATCGCTTTCTTGTATAAGCTTAATGAAGCACCACAGATAGCAGATCACAAAACCAGCAGCACCAACACCAACATTGGCCACGACCCAGAGATCAGGCTTGTCGGCGGGAGGTGCTACGAATGTGTCAAGAACGTGCCACGCGCCCATGGCAATATAGAACACCATGTGCAGTAGTGCTGTACCCCATTGCAACCAGGCAGCTTGACCCTCTTGGAAGTAGGCGCTCAGGGAGGTCGGTGGAAGACCGAGCAGGTATGACCAGAGGAGGGTCAAAACTGCATATGGAATCCTCAAGTCAACTCGCTTGAGTAAGGGGAACATAGTCCAAACTCCCAAAAGGTTGGCGAAGCCCACCCAAGCTCGGGTATCCTTGTTCAAGCCGTGCTTTCCAGCCAGGAGCAAAGTCATGGGCATCAATGGAAGCAAGACACTCTTCTCATGGACTTGGTAGCTGAACAGGAAGAAGCCCCAAGCTGTAGCGGCAAAGGCCAAAGGCAGTGTCGATTTCCGGGGTCGAAGGAACAGGATAAGGTTGGGTGGGATAATCGAACCGAGTGTAGCGCCGAGGGCAACCTTTTGTAGAAGAGGTGTTGGCCATTGTCGGAGTTTGATAACAACATTGGCAGCGCACCAAAAGTTAGCAACCTTATCCTCGAACAGGCCACGTGCGAATGGAAAGACTCGATGAACCATCTGAACCAACTGTTCCACAATGGGCCAGTAAAAGGCCTTTGTGTCAAGAATATCGACAAGCTGAGGAAGCAAGGGAAGTGAAGGAGGATCCTTGGAATCTCCATGTGCAATGACCCCCTGACTCCTGTCATAGAATGTGCCAATAACGAAAGGCAAGATGAGGATAGCAAAGGAAATAGCCGTGACAAGAGAGATTCCAAAAAGTCTCGTGAAGTTGAGTCGCGGGAAAACGCATCGGCCGAGGAGGTAGGAGAAGACACTGAAGGCATAATATAGAGCCATCTGCTTAAATCCCAACGCGCCAACAAAGAAGACAGCAGCCCATTTGTAGCGTTCAGCCAGCATACTCGACATGCTCGCTGCAACAAATCCGAGCATAACAGTGTTGTACTGGAAGTGAACATGGTCGATAAGAATAATGCCAGGCTGCAGCAGAATCGCGACGAGCGCAAGCCATGCCGTCCAGTTGGTAGCCCCTTGTAGTCTGCTATATCGTCGCACAAAGACAATCGTGGCCGGGATGTAGATGAGATACTCCGAGATGATGACGGTTGCCCTCATGAAGATCTTGAGGGTGGGATCTTGATTTCCGCGGGAGGCGAAGAGGGCGAACCACGAGGGATCGATCAGAGATCCAATCTTGCCGAGGACCCAGCTGTGGTAGGCAGTAAGGGGAGGATAGTCGAGACCCCACCATTGAAGATCGTGGAAATACCATTGCGAGATGGGAAGTTGCGTCGTGATCTCCATCCAATGTCGCTGCGCTTCGTAGTCCCCAAACATAGGCGGTTTTCCGAATCCTACAAATCAAACTCTCCGTTAGCGAAAGGTGTCATGATGGCGCGCCAGAGCACTCATCCATACCAGAATATCCCCACAAACCAGCAGCCCATCTAAAAAGACCAACCACCATGAGAATCACGGGCAGAACCTCCCATTGCGACAAAGAAGTGCGCGCAGGCCACAGAAACGCCGCGAGGGGGAAAGCAGGTGCCCTGACGAGGGCTTCTTTGCGAAGAGATGTTGTCTTTTCGCTGCCGCCATTGCCAGGTTTTCTAGGAGTCCGGCGACGGGGCTTGTGTGGTGACGGAGAAGGACCGGCCATTTTCTGTCACCTGTCGAGAGGGAGAGTCGTCATGAACTGGACTGGATTGGAGTGGTTGGTTCGGTTGGTGAAGGAGGAGAGATGATGGTGCGTGGAGCTCCGAAGCGAAGCTCTAAATGACATGCGACCCCGGAAATTTTGGTGGAGCTCTTAAAGATGTGTACGTACCTACATGCAAAGGAAACGTCACTTTGACAGTGCGCGAACGATATATTTACGCACAGTACGTGATACCGTCAGGCTTGGACCAAGAGCTTGGCAAGCAACTCTACCGAAACCTCCATCTTGTCTCCCTTTTCTACATTAAACTTCTAAATACACAACCTCTGAGTGAAACCCTCACTACTCACTCTCCTCTCTCAAAATGCCCTTCCCCTTCATCCTCCCCACAACTTCGGCCTTCTCATTCTCATCCAGCTTCAGCTCCGACTCTCATCCCTCACTGCCCCTCAACGCCAGCACATATCGCGGGGTAGTTCGAGATGCTCTTAAAAAGCACAAGAGACTTCCCCCGAGCTCTCAGGTTTCAAATCTAAACACAGTCATCTCGAGCGTCAACGGTTACCTACCCTATCTGCTAGCAGTGGAGGAGGGTCTAAGTAGCAAAGGTCTCGCCATCGTCACACTCAAGACAACACCCGTTATCGAATGGCGGCCAACGTTATCTGGCGAAGTTGTTCCAGGACGTGAGAGGGCTAGGGTCAAGATCTCGTCTCTGGAACATGAGATTGCCTTTGTCGTTTCGACACTGGGCTTCTCTCATGTTCTTACGGCTAGATTTGCCTTACAGCCCCTCTACTCAACCAGTGGCGAGTTCCTAGGTGCCCAGGAACGAACAAATGCAATCACAACTGCAACAAAATGTCTCCTTGAAGCTGCTTCAGTATATGACTATATAGCAAGCCGGGGAGACAGCATCACAGCCAGTCCTCCATGCCCCGACGTTGCCCCAGGCACAGCACGAGCTTTATCGTCTTTAGCACTGGCTGAAGCTACATTGCTTGCTGTGCTCAAAGACGATCCGTACCCAGCAATAGTCGCTCAAGACCGGAATAAGAACGACAAGGAGTGGATGTTCAAAGCACCAGAAATTCCAAAAGTCCGCGCCCATCTTTATGCTCGACTTTGTTTGGCAGCCTCAGAACATGCAGCCAAAGCCTCGTCTCTATGTAGTACAGCAGGATCTGGCTCGCACAAGGTCAACAGCGCTCTTCTAAAATACCTAGAAGATCTTCGTCGAACATGTAGAGCTCGCGCTTGTCGTTTCTTTGGAATTGATGCTGAGTTGGGTGGGCAAGTTGCAGACGGTATCGGATGGATTCGTGCTGGCCTCTCGGAGCTTGGCGTTGAGGTCAAGGACAATAAGAAGGGTTTGAGTTTTAGTCGATTAAAGAAGGACTTTACGGAGAAGCGTGAAGATCGACGTGTGGATAAGGAGACTGCTTGGGGAAGCGATGCCGGCAAGTTGGAGGAGATTCGAGTGCTTGAGATGCTTGATGCCAAGTGGAACAAGGTCAACGATACGGTAAGCGACTCAACAATAACACTGAGATTCTCACTAATCTCTTTACTAGATGAACACACAAGTTATCCCACCCATCAACACCCTTCTCAGCAAGATGCCATCAGGACGAGAGATTCACACACTCAAGCCCTATGATCCCCCCACCCTTGATAGGGATACCTTGGAAGCCATGCGCGCACCACCAGAGGAAGATGATGCATACGTCGATGACTTGAGTTCAGATGACGATGTCAAAGGTGGTCCTTCAGCACCAGGCGCATTCCCGGGGACAGTCGATGATTATTCACCAAGTCCGAGCACGCCAGGAAACGCCTACTACTAGTTCTGGGGGCATTCAGACAGATGCTAAATAGACCGTGGTGTTTTAATAGATAGGCGACCATCTTCTATACCTCTAACTACATGCATAGTGCGCAGGTTGAGCTTTACAATATCAAGTAGCTGCCCCTTCGAATTTCCTTGTCTTGCTGCATCGCAATACAATTGAAGCGTTCCTTCCAATTCATCCAGGGTGACGGTTGGGTCAGAATCAGTAATGGGTGGTAGTAGTAGATGGGCATGGTGGTGGTGTCGGCTTCGACTCAGGGGAGCAAACATTGTAGCATCTTGTCAAGATTAGCAACTCTAATATTGCACTCGGATATTTTAAGGTTCAGCAACTTACCCTCCATACTTAATACCACACTCATTGATTGCATCAACGCATATATCTAGACAGGTAGTTGGTGTCGGTGTTGGTGGGCATGGCGGCGGTGAAGGCTTCGACTCAGGAGAGCAAACGTTGTAGCATCTTTGTCAAATTTAGTAACTGAAATATCTTGAGTTTGTGGTGACTTACCCTCCCCAAGGAACACCACACTTGTTGATTCCATCAACGCATATTTCTGGACATGAGGTCGAACGGATACGGGGCCACGCAGCAGCAAGAGCAGCGAAGGTAGCCGCAGTCATGAAAGTCTTGAAGAACATGGTGAAGTTTGAAATATGTAGCTGTGTTGGTTCACGACTTTCGTTTTCTGCCATAACGAAGAAGTTAGTCTTTTATATATGTTCTAGGGTTGGTCACATTGTGTTAACTTACACCGGAGGATACTAGAGAGTTATTAAACCTACGATATTATGTAATGTAATGCGTTTCCTTATTTTGCAGTGCATTTCTAGAAATTAGGCTACTTATAAAGGTAAGGCTA
>JABFFJ010000529.1:0-10177 GCA_013623715.1 Fusarium verrucosum | reverse complement strand
GGGGGTGGGCTGATGGACCTTTGAATTTGGGGGCTTTATTTCTGGGAGGCTATGGGTCAAGTGCCCTGATCCCCTCTGTTCCATCGGGTGGTCCTTGTCCCGAAGGAAGGCTACAGCACCATAAACATTTCGCCCATTAACTTGCCTGGGTATTGAGTGAGACTGAAGCACGGGCTCGCTCTGAAAGGCGCAGTGCAGTGTGTGTGGTGGAAATGAGCCTGTAACTGGGTACCCGTACCGCATCGACGAGGCAGGGATTCAAAGGTGAGAGCAGGGGTGGTCCGTAGGTAGTGCAGAACATGCCTAGTCCTGTAGGTACATGCAGTAGTACTCTGAGCCAAGTGCAAGGAACAGAGAGCGACACACCATGATTGATCCCATCCCCCCGTACATAGGTATGTAGGATGTGGTGGTTCCTGGGTTCGGTGTGAGGAGTCACCCATTGGGCTGAGACAGGGAGTTTGAATTGACCTGCATCCCTAGGGCTGAACGGGAGGGTTACAGACTGGGAAATGATGTGATGCAATGCGATGGCGATGGTTGAAATGTATTCTCTTCCACTAGGTGCACTACAGTACATATCTACACTGCTGTTTGTACTTCGTACTGTAGCTGCATGTAAGAACGGATTGGACGACTTGGTCTGAATCGACCGAGGGTGGCTTTCAACAAGCTTGTGACGGCGACCATCTTGTTACTACCGATAGAGAGGCACCCACAATCAATCAATATTAGTGAGGAGGAAACAGAGTCATGACGTATGCGCGAACTGGTTAGAGGTCTGGGCCTAAAGAACGTCGTAGTATGATGGATAAGATGCGATCGCTTGTTCGTTCATGATGGTGATAATTCAATTGGGGTCCTCTCGTTTCGCAGGCAAAAAGGATTTGAGTGGAGAAAAATTACGGAATGGCGTCCAAAATTAAGGGACTTTGGAGAGTTAGTTACATACAGGTAGGGAGTCATTCAAGGCGATGAATGGTTCGCCAGGCTCTTGCCAATTGAAAGGCAGGTTGGTTACGGTTACAGTTGCACTTAGAATCCATCACACGTGCCCTCCTCCCTTCCTTCAGCGGGCAGGCAGGCAGGCAGGCAGATCAGGCAGAGACTCTATTCTGGGATCGATCTTCTTGAATGAGTAACAATATTTGTTCCCTTGCAAATAACCCATCCTGATCAAATACACGATGGGACTTTGAAACATGCCGTACTCGCTACAGCGAACGAAACCCACAGCCACAGGTTAACGACTGATGCCTGAAATGGCATCCGTGTCAGGAATACTACGTACAGACCGTATGTTTGTCTGCTGGCTGTCATCTGTTCTTCGAGGATTTCTAATCCGCAAAACCACCAAGATCGAGTTTCCAAAAATCCCACCAGCCATAAACAACAAGATGCCGGGTGTCTAACAAGAACGTCACTTCCAGTGTGTATGTAGGTACCACTCAGCGAACCCCTGTTGCTCGGCACTTAGAGTGGTGTGGTGGGCTGGCCTGGCTGCGCCCAACGTCCCGGTGCTAGGGCACTGGAGTCCCTGGAATCTGATGCGGTTTCTCAGGTTGTTTCTTGTTTCTTGTTTCCTGTTTCATACCTGCAGCAGGAAACGCCTTGTCCTTAATTAGAGTCATGAGGCTACTAACTACTAAGCGGGTCTAGAATCGCATGGGTCTCGATCATATTCCAGGGGCTTTTGATTCCACGAATAATCACCTTCTACCATTGCCCTATCGCTGTCTATGATATCAAGACATCTTCCATGAACCGTCTGACAACGATTTGTCAGAACTGCGCATTCTTGCATTCGCCAGGAGGCCGTTGCGATCCGTATGGCCCCCTCAGCAATACCTAGGTATCTGCCATTTTACGCAATACTTGCCAGATGTCGACTACCACTGCTATCAATGGAAAATGGTCGAAATAGATCCGATTTGAGAACCACATTTCGAAAAGCACCACCAACCCATCACCCCTGCCGCCAGCTGACAGTCATAGTGACTGGGTCCCCTGTCAATCATAAGGCTGTGTCCGCAACCAACCCCGGGCCTTGGCAATGCTTGCACTCACGGACTGTGCTCGTGCTTTCTTTTCGCCGACTTTACAGTTACTGTCAAAGAGTTAGTGTAATGTGCTGTGCCTACAGTACAGGCAATTGATAGTGGCTCTCTGGAAAGTAGACAAGGTTATGCAAATTCATCTGTGACCTCTGGTTTCTTCCATCATCTTGGAACATCTGGAGCAAGCAGAATCGAATAACCATGTTAGAAATGCATGGTTATTTCCGGCACCTTATCATTTTGGCTTCTGATGATCCCGGATCATCTAAGACTCCCCTCCATGACCGAAGTGTTGGGAATTGGGCACACCTCAATCAAGACTGCCATACAACGTTTCCGCGCAACTGACATGCGTCGCTACATCATCCCTGGAACCCTTTCGAGTACGATAGAATTGACCAGTCAGCACTACTACAGTACAGCACTTTTTATTCACACTTTGCCCTGAACCCTCAGAACCCTCAGTCAGGCATGTCCTCTTACACTCCACATACAGTATTCTGTACAGATGCCTCACAGCAAATGCTGACAAGTTCCCGAATATTTCACCGCTCCCTACCTCGTGTCTCACCCAAAAGTAAGGACTGCTTTCCTATTGGTACAGAGAACAGGGTTGTCTGCCGCTGCGAATCGGACGCCCGGCATCTGACTATCTTGGGTGAACTTCTGCACCCTTGTCTGCCTCATGTGGGCTCTGAGCAACCAGCTTGCTGACAGCGAGGCCTCACGAAGGGATTTTCTATCGTGAAGTGCTAGAAAGAAGTGTTTTCTGTTCTGAAGCTTGCGGGAAGCCCGGCCAACAGAGAGGAACAAATGTTTAAGTCGATCCTACTTGTAATCCTGGCGCCGGTTGACTTGCTACGTATACGTAGCCCCCACCTATGATATGATAATCATACAGCCAAAACAGATTCCTTGCTGTGAGTCGCGAGATCTCGAGCATCAATCGATCTCAATTCAATGTCTCACGGCCCCCCACCATCGACGGTCCGTTGCGATTACATGTCTTGCCAGAGGGGCACCATGTTTGGACAAAGATGCGCAATTGGTCAAGAAACAACCAATTGGGCCTAATTGGGAATCATGTCTCAGATATAACTCTACCCTGTCGCTTGTTTAAAGTACAAGCTTCTTCTGTTATTGGGATGATGGTGTGTGTGCCCATTCTGTCGGAATAGCAAACGTGGCAAGTCTATTCTTGGCAGACACCCCAGTCTGAAGTTGAAACCGATGAGTACGAGAGCCAGACGTCTCGTGCGCAGAAAGAAAAAGGAGTCATAGTGAAACAGGCATCAGAAACACCCCGGGCAAGAACATCGTCGTATGCAGCAAAGGGACGTCGGTGACTGGCCGGTCAAGGTCCAGTTAAATGCCAATAACAACAGCCCGAGGCAGATGATGGATGAGCAAGCACGGAGAAAAGATGGAGGGTTCCATATTTGTCGAGAATATTCATTCACTCCTCATCTGCCTAAAGTGCTTGCGAAGCAGTTGTACGATACACAGCAAATGGTTGATTGCGCTATTGCGCAGTGTTTGGTCTGGTGGCCGTGCTATCATCAGACAGACTCATTACCCACCATTATCAGATTGCGCATGTCCACCACGGCCCTGACGGCTTACTACTATCGTCATGGAGGGTTCAATGACCTCACACTCTTGTCTCACAGCAATTCAAGACCTCCAGCCTCGTGCAAGGTGAGGCGAGGTCCTATAAAACAACCCTGTCGTCTGCGGGGGAACGGGTCGGTCCCCTGTTCGTCCGGCCACGGCACCCAATAATCGGACCCCGAAAGGGGCGCCACTGCATGCCCCACGGGCTGCGCCTCCCGCCGTGGCTTGCCCCCCCGTTGCTCGTCCGGAGTCGCCGTCGGAGAAGCTTGACTTACAACATACCCTTTGCCCATATCATGACAGCTTCTAACCCTCATCTGTTTCATTGCAGCAACTACTTAACGCCCAAAATCTCATACCTACTTGTGACAATAAGACGCAAGGCATTCCGGCGACCCACCCTCGTGCATTCTGTTCTTTTTCTGGACACTTATCTGGGCTCAGTCTGCCTTGGACTCATCATCAAGTCAGGTACACATGCAGTTTTGAGACGGATGTAAGATTGAACTCTCGGCCGGACCCATTTTCAATATTGAGATAAGCATCGTTGGCATCGTCTGTTTGCCAATCATATCCCCTGCCTACTCCTTTCTGACCAACATGTCTCCCACTTGTCGGGACCCAGATCATTGATCGAGGGGCATCACTCCCGCACCATCGTCTGGCTTGTTTGCGCGATGGCGCGGCTGTCTATCAATCAGGTTACAACCCCAACCCTGCCTCATTTGCCTCCCAGCGAAAGATGGCGCCGCTTACAGTTAGCCCACGACCGTTACAAGAACCCCCTGACACAGCATTGCCGCCATGCCTCGCGCCTCTTCCTTCGATCTTGACGCAGCCGCGATCCCATTCGTGATACTAAACGTGGTCCGTGAACTGTCCGACATCATAAGGCGCAAGGCTGATCTGCAACCGCGGCGACGTTTCTCGAAACTGTTCCATCTTTCGAGAATCTAGACTTCAGCTGTTTGACGATCAAATAAGCATCTGACGTCGTACAGTAAGTACATGCTTGCGGCTCCTGCACCATCACCAATGGCTATCATCATATGAAGGAGGCCTCAGTCAACGGCCGAGGGTCAACAATGGGTTTAGTCTCGAATGTTCCACTATGTGTAAAGTTGTCTAGACGCCCGAAAGGCTCGCTCGTGTTAACTATGCTCTGTTTGGGCGATTTGCCCCTTCTCGTTGAACCCCTTTACTTCTATGCCCTCCGATTCGATACGGGCAACGACATCTATAGAGTTCAGTTGAAACAGTTGTCAAATCTCGTGATATTACCCCAATTCTAAGCCATGCTGACTCGCTGATCGTTGTCTCATCTTGTCACGCCTTTGCCTCCTGCAGAACAATTGCAAGGTAACCGGAAAGCGGACGTCTTCGGTCGCCGTGTATGTCTGACGAGGGGGTTTGAAATGAATAATCGAGATGCACCGTCGTGCCACAAATCCTCCTTCCTCCTTCTGCCTCCTTCATGCCTCTAGCTATCCTCTTGTAATCAATGCAGTGTTGTAGGCCGAAAACTCAATCATGTCATCACAAGCAACGCCGCTGCGTAGTGTATCGGTTACCCAATGGCGCAGAATGGTCAAAACAAAATGCTCAACACAACCTTAACTCCAATCATTATGAAAAGGCATCCCCTGAAATAAAAACTATGATCGTCGACTCATTGCGGCCGTTGCACCAGCAGCGGCCAGGTCCTGCTTTGCGCTCACACTCCTACCAGCAGCTCGAGGCAAACCACTCGCTCCTTGTGCAAGTCCACTCGTCCCGGCGCTCGCTCGTTTAATTGGCATGGAGCTGGGGGGTCCCGTCGCCCCTGAGACTTTTCGAACACCCCCAGATACTGGTTTGTGAGGGCTCATCCCTGTCCGGAAAGACGAGGGGGGTTTGGAACCAGCACCCGGAGGCTCGGGCAGAGGTCGTGGAGTGGCGATGGTGTTATGTCGCTTCATAGGTGATGATTCGCGGGTCGGCGGCATGCGAGGAATGGGCATCTTACGCCCAGTAATGAACTCGTGCCGGATCGCTTCCTCGGGCTTCAGTCGACGTTCGGGATCCCAGCGCAGGCACTTAGCCAAAAAGTCCAAGAAAACCTCGTCGTCGCATTTGAGCACTTGACTTAAAGTCTTGGACGAAGGTCGGCGTCTACGACCCTTGGAGGATACTGTAAGACGGGGCTTGCCCATTGAATCAAAGAAGAGCTTCTTTCGGGTGCTCTTTTCAATCAAATGCTTTTCAGGAGGTCCAAACACCTCCATAATGCATGCAAGTTGCTCCTGTTCGTTTTCTCCAGGGAAGATAGGAACTCCAGTATAAAGCTCTGCCAGGATACAGCCGACACTCCACATATCGATCGGCATACCATAAGTCATGCCAAGAATGACCTCTGGGGATCGGTAGAATCGCGACTGAATGTAAGTATAAACCTTCTCATTTTCAAAACAGCTCGAACCAAAGTCAATGACCTTAATCTCCGCGTGAAGAGGATGGCGTAAAAGAATGTTTTCGGGTTTAAGATCGCAGTGAATGACTTTGTGCTGCTTGAGGAGGTTGAGTGAGCTAAGAATCTGCTTAGTAAAGCGTCGAATAATCTTGATCGAGAACCCTCTGAAAGCGTGGGCTTTGATGAGCTCATAAAGGTTCATGTCAAGTAACTCTGTAGATATACAGAGATGACCACGGAAATAAAAACTCTGTACAAAGTTGACCATGCTGTGTCTATTCTTTGGATCCTGTTGCGGGTTAGTACGTGAAGAAGTGACTGATTCGGGGCCTCAACTTACCCATTCACGAAGCTTTTGTAAAATGTTGACCTCCACAAGAGCTTGTTGATGGAATCTCTTCTTATTCCTGATGATCTTGATGGCAACCAAGCCACCCGTCTTGTGATCAATGCATCGAACGACTTGTCCAAAGCTTCCCTTTCCGAGAACATCAATGATTTCATATCTGTATGCGAGGTGGTCTCCAGGCACAATAGTATAATCACCACGCTCGTCGTCGTATCCAAAGTTGGGTGCATCAGACTGAAGGTCGCCAACGACTTTGTGGGCGTTCTGGGTTCCACAGAAAAATACGTCGGTGTAGTCCACAATCTCGCCTCGCTCATAGATATTGAGCATGGCAATGCGAATAGCTTCGTGAGCGCCAACCCGTTCCTTTGGAGTGGCTCGCTTTCTGAGCGCATCCAAGGTTCTGGCAGCAACATCCGTCTCCTTGCGTCGAGAACCTAACTTAGCCATCTCATCCTCAGCTCCCATATCATCTTTGTCGAGATCAGCAGAGTATGAGTCAGGGCCTCTTGAGATGCCCGAGGAATTTCGGGGTCGAAGGATCTTCTGCATAACCGAGGGATTTCGAGCAGCAGGCATTGTTGAAGGGTCAGGAACAGACTTTTTCGTAGTCCAAGATTCAGTCTTGTTCTTGTCGTGTGACATGAACCCATTGAGGCTTCCACCAGAGCTCTTGCGCCTCCTCGACTCGAGATATCCACCAGGAGGTTGCTTCACAGTCGGGGAAGGGCTGGCCTGCTTCGCACTGGATAGATTGTTAAGAGTGGCAGAGATAGGAATCCTAGGAGGCGGCATAGGCTCCTCTGAATGCTTCGCGCTGGCTTTCTCGATAACATCTGCGGGGGCAGCAATATTGCTCTTGGAGTTTCCGCGCTTCCAGGTGAGGCTAAGCTTTCGTCGAATAGAGCTCATAGAAGAGGGTGTTTGCGGTTCATCTACCGGAGGTTCTGGAGGGGGGGACTTGGGGGCTGGTTCGGCCTCCTTAGGCGCTCGGGGACCTGCAGGCTTATGGTGAATTTTATCCTTGAACATGTTTTCGTCTAATGTCATAAAGTCGGCTCCTGTCTTCGACCTCTTCAAGAAACTATGGTCTGCCCCTCCTTTGGGTAAAGAGGATGACAAGAAGGGTGACATGCTCTGCTTGTGGTCGAGTTCCTTAAAAGCCAACGACGACTCAGTTGAACTAGCATCGGGAGGTGTGGGTGTGAGGGTGTGGTGAACTGAGCTGCTACTCCTCAGAGATGGAAGCTCAGGAGTATCACCATGACGACTTTTACCAAAGAAGGAGCTCTTGGAAGCTGTCATGGGGGTTGTCGGTGTCTTTGGCAATTGTCGAGATGGCGGCGGAGTTTCATGTCTATCTATGCTGCTATGATCTTGCAGCGCTGCAATCTTGTTAGCTGTTGGGGTGCTCAAAGGTCCCAGGTTGATTGGTGGCAGTCTCAAAGGCTGCAAATGTCTCTTGTTCGGAGGAGTGGTCTTGTTATCAGGTTCGGGAGCTACAGTCGGCACGTAGCTCTTTCGACCGCTAGGCTTTCTTTGAAGCTTCGTAGGCTCGGGAAAGACAGGCATAGAAATAACTCCAGTTGAATTTGAGTTCATGCCCATGACATCCATATTGCTGAGTGCAGTCTTCTTCTTTTCCATAAAATAGGTATCAGTAGGTGCGTCTTTCGGTGACTCGTATGCTTTCGGTATGGCAGGGACAGGAGGGACATCTTCGTCGTCATCGGCTGGCATGGGATTGTGGACTGTCGTGTGTTTTGGCGCAGGTAGGCGTGACGTGGATGAAGAGCCAGATATACGATTCAGGGATCCAGTTGAAGTCCTCGCTGAATTCAGGCTGAAGCCAGAAGCGACTGACAGGCCTGAGTTGAAAGATTTACGATGGAGGTCTGGTGTAGTCCTTGAGGATGAAGGAGTGCCAGAAGTTCTCCTCGGAATCATGGAAGGCGATTTCGATTCAGCTCTCTCAATCTGATTGTTCATTGACACTGGTGGTGGAGGTGGCGGGGTAGAAAGCTGGCCTTGACTCGTTGACGGTGGCATCGTGGAAAGACGCTTCATTCTCCTTGTGTCAGTGGGACTGATTGTCCTTGCGCCGAGGCCAGTCGCATGCGATGAATGATGGGCTCCCGGCATCATAGAAACTCGTTTATTGGCAGATGACGGCGTGCTCAATCGGCCACCAACACGAGGTGACCGTGGGGTGAGCGCAGAGTGTCGATTCTGCTCCGGTGCAAGGGTATTGCCCATATTTGTTTGACTGGGCCGTGGCGGCGGCTGTACTGATTTGGACTTGGCAGCCCTCGAATTAGGGAACCCTTTTGAATTATCGAGCCATGCTGAATTGCTATCTATCGAAGTTCTTGTCGAGCCGGTAGATGTCCCTTCCGAGAACAGGCTGGGGCGACGTTTCGGAGCAGGTCGGGCTCCGTAGTCCCCATCGCTAATGATTCCTGGACCGATTGACTTTCGAGGAGGTTTAGGCACCGCAGCATTGGATACGGGAGGGTATTGACTTTGTCGGCGAGGGCGTGCAGCGGCTGGCCCGTGATGATCAGTCGGGCCAGAGATACCAGATGAATTAGGAGGCGGTCTGCTGGAATTACTAGGTCGGCGCAGGAGCGAGCCTGATCGAATGGGTCGAGAGTTGGATTGGACTGTAGGGCGAGCAACAGCACCATTCGAGGACGGGGCTACCTGAGGCCTGGAAGACATATTGGTGTCATCTGCTCCTCCTGTGTCGAGAACGCCTTCTTCACCGTCGGGGGACGGAAATTGGGTCAGTTTGAAGTCTGTCGAAGCGGATTCGATACTGCTCTGTAGATCGTCAAAGCTAACAGAGGGCAAGAAATCGAAAGAAGAAGTCGAATCGTTTAATTGGCCTGATTCTCCATCCCGACTAAAAGAAAAAATGGAATGACTATTGGAAGGAGTTGCGCTGAGCATTGGATCGTCGGAGGCAAAGCCAGGGTTCGTCGAGGAGATATGTGGTCGAGGCTGAGCGTTGGCGGTTTTGCCCCTGTCACAGAGGAGTCAAGGTCAGCTTGGCCATGTGCAAGAAAATGTAGGGCGACAAAGATTCGGATTATGACGATGACAGCAGTGTACAATAGCGCGCATGGGCCGTCACGTCAAACGTGTGAAACAAACAGAAAATGCTGCTAGATAGATGATGGGGAGGCTCACAATCGCGTTGGAGAAAAGTTGGCTGGTCGAGGCCCAGCAGGTGCCTTGTGGTCGCGGCTCATGAGGTCCGGGTCGAGGGGCGTGGCTGGCAATGCGACGGCGGAGGTGGATTTCACGGGGTCGGTCGCTGGCACAGACTCAGTCCGGTCAGGGAGCTGAGCGCATTCGAACGGCTACCTCATTCCGGAACCGATAAAAGTATTGAAGTACAAGAGAGCAAACAGAATCAGAGGAAGAACGAATTTAGTGAGCGGTTGGCGACAGGCGAGATGGAGCCCAGACTAGTTGGTTGATTGCGGTGGGCACCCCGAGAAAGGGATGGTACAGTAAGATGCGAGATGGAGATGAATAAAAAGATGGAGTCGTTAAGTTGGTTAGGTAAGGTTTTTTGTTTTTTTTCTTCCCTGGATTGGATGGGAGGGATGGCATGGGACGGTCTTTCCTTCAATTACTTGGAACACTGCCAGAGACGACCACAGCACCTCCGGAAGGGGGCATGGGGGACGACTTCCATGC
>JABFFJ010000528.1:0-11440 GCA_013623715.1 Fusarium verrucosum | reverse complement strand
GCACCAGTCGCAGCACCAGCGGCAGCAGAGGCACCAGCACCAGTCGAGGCACCAGCAGCAGCAGAGGTACCAGCACCAGTCGCTGCACCAGCAGCAGCAGAAGTACCGGAAGCAGCACCAGTAGAGGCACCACCAGAAGCTTGAGTACTAGCAGGGATGGAAGTAGAGGGTGAAGTGCTAGTAGGCTTCTGAGCTGCGGAGGAGCTTGGAGTTGTAGACGGAGGCTTAGCAGGTGTTGATGTAGAGGGAGTAGTCTTGGGAGTAGTTGCTGGGGTAGTGCTAGGAGTAGTCACTGGGGTAGTCTTGGGAGTAGTCGCAGGTGTAGTGCTGGGAGTTGTGGCTGGTGTAGTCTTTGGAGTCGTGGCTGGTGTAGTCTTGGGAGTACTCGTGGGACTAGTTGCAGGTGTAGTCTTTGGGGTAGTTGCAGGTGTAGTCTTGGGAGTCGTGGCCGGCGTAGTCTTGGGAGTTGTTGCCGGTGTAGTCTTGGGAGTGGTCTTAGGAGTAGTTGTAGGAGTCACCTTAGGAGTGGTCTTGGGGGTAGTTGTAGGGGTAACCTTGGGGGTAGTCTTGGGAGTAGTCGTAGGGGTCACCTTGGGGGTAGTCTTGGGGGTAGTTGTAGGAGTGACCTTAGGAGTGGTCTTAGGAGTGGTCTTGGGAGTATTCTTGGGGGTATTAGTTGGCTTCGCCGTAGCCTTCCTCTTGACTAGTCGTCTCAGAGGCTTGCCGACTGAACACTTGCAGTCACTGGTAAATGTTAGCAACAGCTCAGAGAGCTGAGATGACTGAATGAATACTCACGGAGCACAAGAGACAAAGCTGCGATCCTTCTCAGCACAATGAGCTTCGCAGGCTCGATTGCCACCAGGGTATTCGCATACACCGCCCGAAGCAGGCAGAGCAGCCGCTTGAACAGCGGCAATGCTCACACCCCAGACAACAGCCTTGATGAAGTGCATTGCAAAGAATGGCAATTGAGGTGTAGACTACACTGATTGTAGACTGTGGTTGTTTGAGTGGTTGATGAATTCATTTCCAGGTCTGATTCATGGACCTTTATATAATATCTTTTGGTATATGTTGAACAGTATCTAGAGCTTGCCTGTTTCCCTTTTCGTAAGTGTTGAAAGTTTGTCCGGTCTAGATACTGAAGACAAACTCAATGCGATATTCCAGCCCTATTCTGGCCACGAGAGGCCCTTCTAGCTATCAGAGGCGAATCCCCGTCAGGTTGAACTCAATTTCTAGGTGAGCTTCCGAATGTGGAAGATTGATGACGATCAGGGTTTTGGTATATTGGAGCTCCGGAGTACATCGGAGCTCTGCATGTTGAGGCTGGAAGCGGTTACTTCTATGTAGATGGCACGAATATGACACCAAGGCAGAGAGTGACTATACCCATTGCACTCATGAATCTATCTGAAACATTTACTCTATACGATATTACCAGCTCAGTCCTGCTCAGGAAACAGTAAATTCAAGGTATCCATTGACTCAGACCTGCAGCTGGGGTCATGGTCTAGATGAGATAGCTGAACCGAAACCAAAACACCATTCCATTTTGGAGCAGCAAAAACGGGCCTACCCGCAACGCCACCGGCCGGGACGATGGCGGGTCCTACATTCCTGTCATGCCTAGGCCGATCGCTTCCATTCTTGCCAGAGAACTAGTCTCTGCCCCTTCAGAGACACGCGGGAGACAGCTTGGCACATCAGCCCGACTACCCGGGCTCCCGTTGCCTCCGATACTTGGCAACCGTGAAGAGGCGCTGGGTCTAGATGGCTTGCTTGCATTGTAAAACCGTTCCCACGGCGTAGAATCTGAGTTCGTGTCTTTGAGCTTGTGGTTTGATATGATGACTGGCTTGAGCCTGGGCCATGCAGGGCTTGTCTCGATGTCTGCACGTTCACTTGAAAGCGGAAATACTCACTTTGTGTAATTTCCAAGATCCTGGATCCATCTCGTAAACATTTTCAGACCAGGGTTCTCGACCACATAGTCAGATGGATTTGGCTTCCACCATCAATACAGATAAGCTTTTAACGAATCGTTGATCTGCAAACATCTCGATGCCCAGACATCCCCCGCTCACACAAGCTTCCCCGCATTGTGATTCCATTTTTCTAGATTTATAGTATTGTTATGTGATTGATAGTAAGTTTGCCGTGCCTTGTTGTCTTTGGTATGCTAGGTCGGCTAGGCGGCATCACGGCACCGGGGCCCTCTTTTCTCAACACTACTGTATTGCTCACCACGGAATCAGCTACCTGTTTCTCCATAGCGTTCAGGAGCTAAAGAACGGCCTGTATTAACGGAGATACTAGTCCATCGTTATGCCACTATCACACAGACCAGTGCCAAAAACAGCCATATCCGTATCCCATCAGCTTGATTGTTCTCATGCCGATGAGACTATCAAGAAACAAAGTTGAGCGATTCAGCCAAAGTGCTAGCCTGTTAACCTACACATCAACGTGGACGAGACTCAATAACGTGCTCGTGAGAGCTTTGCACATCGGGTGATCACTGCTCGCGCCATTTCCACCACAATATGGTCTCGCTTGTGACTCGACTGAGTCGAGGCTTGAGCCATGGCAGAAACTGAGGCAATCATCAGGGTTTATTTGGTGAACCGGCCGCAAGCAGCTCTGATAGCTATCCATTAAGCATAATAGCCTCTCAAGCCTGGCCATGGAGTGGAGAGCTCTAACACCAGCCTCATGAGCACGGGGCTCTATTGTTCAACTCCGCGATGGCTCTACTATTCTTGTTGGGGCATCAAGTAACAAAGAAACTAGGAGATAGCTCCGCGATGCTTGCGGTGTTGTCCTGTATAGATCTTGAAGAGGTGTCATACTTTCAACCGTCAATCAAAATCTAAAGCTTTGAGTTCAACAATAGCAAGACTCATCCTATAGGTAACTCCTCTCATTGTCTAAACCTTTGACCAGTCCAAGCGCAGAAATACGCCCCTGGTTAACTCATGGACCCGAGTCACTATCTTGACCACCGAGCAAACCACGACGCTGAATAAGCAATGAAACCACGAACCCGTCTATTTGTCTATTTACGAGGCTTTTGTTGGTTCTTATCTTTTCTCCATATTTAGAAACGCCCAAAGCGGGCTGGACCGGTGTAGATTCTTATGAGAAATAGGTTAGCTCTGGAAGTTAATCTTATTTTGATAAATGACTAACTTGTGTGCTACCCTATGGTTTGGAGTTATTTTCAATTAAACAATAATCATGCAGAAGATAATGCTCCAGTGAATGTTGGTTGGTCTGGTTCAATTTCCGTGATCCCCCGTATTTCATCCACCGACTCAAGAAACCTGGTGATCTCTTGTTGATAGAGTTTGGATTGACATTTCCAACGTAGCTGATCTTAGCTGCTTGTAGTGCCACAGATGTCGAAAGACTGTAGGGTAAAACCCAATCTGGCAACATCGAAGCTGTCTTTCGTCACTATTCCAGAATCTCCAATCTGGATTAGCGTTTGTGAGATGACTCGGAATAATTTCCTTGCTGCAATCCGCATCTTCTGCAATCAGGACCTCGGCCGAGACATCTAGAACCTCAATGATTTACCCATTGTACAGCAGCTTCTGAATTCTTTATTATTAAGCTGTGTTCCATCGGGACAAGATCAGATTGTCGGAATGTGTTGGAGGTCTGCCGTGTAATCAGACTCACTCTCTGCTGTCAGAATCAGTGCATTCACCAAGAATGAAGATCACATCGGAGATACGAGGTGTATAAATTGATGCCCAACACGACATGACCCGAGTTTTCGCTATTTTTTATCGGTAGACAAGTTCAACTGCCGAGATTGTGGTATCCTACATAAAATAGCAGCATATTAGGCTAAGCTTCTGCCACCCTCCACCGCCCTTTGACTCCTCTTTTTCTGTCAACTCCATCTTTTTCCCCGTCAAACACGTTACGTATGTACATGTACATACCCTATTACAATGCCAGTCATAAGACGAATACCCGATAATAAAAGACGGTCTCGCACAGGCTGTATACCCTGTCGAAGACGCAGACGAAAATGTTAGTCTCTTTCACCAAGAAAAAGTCAATAACTCGCCTAACATTTCGCTACTCAAGGTGATGAACAGAGGCCCCAGTGTGGCAACTGTCTGGGGAGGAATGTGGCTTGCGAGTTCAAGGAGTGGACTTTTGTACCAGGCGTACAATCGTCGCTACGTAAAGACGATGGCGTGCGGGATGATAATGCTGAGGAACCTGATTCATCTCTGGTTAGTTCTTCCAACGCTCACCCCTATACAACCGCTGCTAACTCCCACATACAAGCCTATGCAAGATAGTTTGCTCTCATTTGTTGAATCTAGCCCTGCTCCAGCAGACCCAGTATTTGAGAGCCCTATAACTAGCACTGCACGAACCGAAAGGCTCGAAACTACCCATAACACAGCATCAGATGTTCCCCAATCAATACCGTCAGCCAGCACTCATCATCAACCAAGCGATGGAAACCAAATACCCACGCCATCAAGATGGAACGAAACTGTCCTCTCTGAACAAAACTCATCAGAGAGACAAACGGCTATGCTTCGTTTCCGCTATCAGATAGTACCCTGGCTAGACTCTAATGCTCCAAGATCCACATTTGGACCAAAGATTATGACATTAGCAGCAGAAAAATCCATCATCATGGACGTCATAATCTGGGTTGCGATGCGGCGAAGTAGGAGGAGCATCAACTCGAGTACCCAAGACATGGATCCTCACCTTGTTCAACAGTTTCAACATCGATTGTCCCTGGAGGATGGTTTCATTGCCCATGTTGGGCGATCATTACTCGCTCTCGGTAGCTTTTTCTACACAAGTCCATCTGAGTGGGCGACTCTGCATTCCGACTGCGCGGACGTGAGAGATCGGTGTCACTTCTTTGAACGCCAGGAAGAACCTCTCAAGACTCTTGATCGGTTTCACTTCAAAACAGGTACAGCCATAAATCAGATTCCGTCCAACTCTAGCTAATCAAGACAAACAGAGCTTGCTGCTTCCATCTTGACGACCAAATCGCCCTCACTCCAAACACTGCCTCTAATAAGCGATTCCTTTATAAACTCGGCAATGTCACCGTTAGAAATCTACGATACATGTCTCACGCACCTCGCGGCATGTTGTCACTTAATACACGACGAGCTTGTCCCTCTATTCAACAGCATTTCAACAATACAATCACCAAGTCACGAACCCTACTCTATCGTATGGGCAACGTGGTCCAAACTATGGGCAAGATGTGTCCAATGGTTTCGAGAGCGTCCTCCAGGCATGAATCCCCTCTTAGAAAGTCCCGAAGTCGACCACGCCTCTTCCACCACTACTCCCTTTACAGCCGATGTCTATTCAAGCGCGATTGCAGTACAGACAAACCTAGCTATTCACTTCTCATCACTTCTACTCTTGACGTATAAACCACGGCTGGTGAAGCTATCACCGATTCCACATCGTCTGGTTTCGAAAAGCTGGCATGCTCAAAAGCTCGCGAAATTGGCGTCGTGGAATAACTTTTCTGATCAATGGGATCCTGTTGTGGTGGCGACGGTTGTTCGTATAGCAAGGGACATGACATATCCATCTCAGCACGAGGCATTGCTTTCGTGCTTTCAGCGGATTGGAGACGCGACTAAAATTCCTCTTCAGAGTGAGATTGCGGATCTGCAGCAATTCTGGTCGTCTTTCAGACATACCAGCGCGCCAGCTCATGCTCACTCCTGACACTTGTCGATAGATTGACTTACGAGACCCATTTGAACAAGACTTTAATACATTAATCATTCTTCGTTAAATCGTTGCCCGTTACAACTCATCCTTCCATGGTATAGACACTTGTGCCCCTCTCCGCGAAACCGTCCTTGACGATGCCTCAATGCCCAAACGGACAGCCTTTTCGATGTCGAAATTTTCGGATCGTAGCTCAGCTCCTGCAAACTCGACGGCATATGCACCGATGAATGTATCGCCAGCAGCAGTTGTGTCCACCACATCAACCTTCAAGGCGGGGATGAGACCCTTGTCGCCGGCGTCGTTGGCGTAGTAAGCACCTCGTCCGCCCAGGGTGATGACAACGTTACGGACGCCTTTGGCAAGGAAGTCAGATGCAGCTTGCTCAACAACAGAGTTGTCGTCGAACTCAGATTCGTCTTTCTCTGACAACAATGCTGCTTCGGTCTCGTTGAGAATGAGATGGGCTAGACCTTGGTAGACTTCTGCTGGAAGCATCTGAGCAGGGGCAGGGTTGAGAAGGACGGGAGTGCCCATTGTCTTTGCAGCTTTGAAGGCCTGGATCACGGTAACCAATGGAATCTCGAGCTGCATGATAAGCAATGCCGGCGTCGGACCAGGTATCTCGTTGAATTGGCTTGGCTGGAGGGAATTGTTGGCTCCAGGCGATAGAATGATACGATTCTGACCAGTCGGTTCATCGACAATGATCATTGCAATTCCAGTCTGTGACCAAGGACCACCATCTCGATTCACGATCATCGAATCCATCCTTATATCATAAGACTTGAGACTCTCCAAGAGTATATAGCTGTATGAGTCGCCTCCAACTGCGCCAATCATGGCAACATCGACACTTGGGTTCTTCAGATCAGATGTTCTGGAAAGCTTTGCACAAGCAACGGCTTGGTTGGCGCCTTTTCCACCGGGGAAGACATTGAATTGGCTCGAGGTTATCGTCTCTCCGGGTAGAGGGTGATGAGGAACATAAGAGACGAGGTCAATGTTTAGAGAACCTAGGACACTGATGACTGGCCTTGAGGAAGACATGGCTGCTGCCTAGACCTTTTTGATGTTTGTAAGCTTGAAATGTCTCATATGACTCTTGCATGGGAGGTGAAGTGTTTATAAGGGGGCAGCATACGCCTTATGTTTGCTGGGGTGCTCCACACTGATCTATCACGCTATTCTGAAAATGGGTATCTTATGCGCCGGTGAGTACATACATAGATTGTCGGAGAATATATCACTCCTAACTGTCCGTTATACATCCGCCCTACAATGTCTTCAGCAGCGCCCCAACATCATACCCCCATTCAGCCTCTAGATCCGTCAATCTCCACAACGCACCCCATCCCGTTGTACGATCGATCGACTTTAGTAGTCTAGCGATCTGTTTCCTCTCATTGACATGTGAGAACAACCTCCCCGCCACATACAGTGGTTGTATCGAATTCACCAGACTCCCTGGATGAAGATTCGCGCATGATATACCGCAGACCTGACGGGCATGCCACAAAGCTAAGCACTGAGAGTCCAGATCGTGCCCCAGATGCCGCATCTCTAGCATGAGAATACATGCCGTATGGTAGATCTGGTTGCTGGATATGGCTGCCCAGTGAGGGAACAGCATAGCTGGGAAGATCTGCTTGTCGCCTGCTTCAACCATACTGATGGGTCGCATAGTCGGAGGCCTTTCATCCACCCAGAACTGTAGCTCGTTCCAGAGCTGTTGCCATTGTACTTGAAATGGCCTGTCATCATGGACGTCTGCTCGTCCAAGCTCTAAACTCTGCGTCCTTCGAAACCTGAGATCGCACACCTTGGTACATAGATAAATAGCCCAATTGGCCTGCATATCAGGCGAATCACGACTTCTCTGATGAAACAAATCCCGAACATATTGTTCGACTTGTTCAGATGATATCAACGACTCAGGTGCCGCTGGAGCCCACTTCAAAAGAGGAAGAACAGTGGTTTCTGTTCCATCTGATATGATGGCTCCGCACAACTCCATTCTAGCATAGCACCAGAAGACAGCCTGAGGTAAACCGCCAGAAAAGCCATCAACTCCAAAGAACTCGAAAAGCGAGGCACAGCCCTCAACGTGACGCTTCCAGTTTTTGGAACCGCCAGACATGAGCTCGAAAACGGCAAGGATGCAAGCCGTCACCAGCATATTTGGATCCTTGGCTTGTAACCCCGGACTCAGAAGTCTGATGCTTTCCTGATACAGCTCAAGACTATCACAACCACCCTCCTGCGTCAGCCCTCTCCTCTCCATCTGTCTTGACGAAAAGGCCAGCATGGCGTATAACAACGCAGGCGACTTCTGCGCCATGAGCGGCACATGGATCTGAAAGTGCTTATCCTCGTCAAACTTGTCCAGGTAGGGTGCACACTCGGTGACCCAGTTCTGGAGATAGCATACCAGCCTGTCCTTGGGGATGTTGACAGTGACGCTGGAGAAGTTGAGAGTCTGAGGCGACTCTGTAGGCGCCGGCTCTGGTCCTGGCGTACATGATGCACTGGGTGATAGGCCAGAGAGACCCGCGAATAGCACGGATCGAAGCTCCTCCTGCAGCTCGATGAAGCGTGGGTCAAGGGAGAAATCCTCCGATGGGAAGAAAGCCATTGTGAGCTGATGCAGGCTTGCTTATGTGGGGTATGTGTGAGGTTGGTGGAATCGCTTATCCAGGGGACATATTGGTGAACATGACATGGAGAAGAATTTTAGATTCGACATCAAGACAACTATCCCAAATGGGAAGAATAGCCTCTTGTTCCTCACACCCAGTTTCTCTTTTATTTAACAGAAACGGAGCAATTTTGTAGAATCCGATCATCTCCGAAGGATCCATCTACCATCGGCTTCTCACCAATCAAATACTTATTGACCAATCGTAACATTTTTTAAAGTTTACCGAAGAACATGTGCTATGCCAAATTGGAGGGTCGTAGGCGACGCAAACTCTCAGGCCATGACTCGATAGAGTAACGTAACAAGCGATTAAAGGCTCCATTTTCTACGCAACTTGGGCCTGGTCACGGCATCAGTTTGTTTGGAAATTGCCCCAGAAAGCACAGACATGTTGAACTTCTCCGCCTTTTATTATGAGTGTCAACTTGAATATCCTAATGGTGGCAACTCACGTTACTGGACATCCATGCAAACACGCCATAACCATAAAGTGACAAGAAGTCTTTCGATTGTCAAGTCGGTGTCGGCCTTGGCAATAAAGTATCTTGACTTGGGCATCTTTCTATTCGAGTGTCATACCATTGCCCGGAACGCGCCTTGGGGTCGCATAGCAGCATTCATCATGCGATACCATGCTCGATGTGTTTCATGAAGTCAATGTTGAGACGTGAAACTACGATATGGACTAGCATCAGCCATTTAATATATCTTATATATCGTAGACACCAGGGATAGCTCCATGGTTGGCTTTGATCAAGCCGATCGGGACCCTAAGGCGCAAACAATAACCATCCCCCAGACTTGCTGGATAAACAAAACAGCCATCCGTGATAGTATTAATTGGGAGAAATTCGGCCTCACTGTTGGCCAGTTTATCGGTTTCACAACACAGACCATTGTCGTTGCAGGCCTATCTTGGTGAGGATGCCAACTTACACGATCGTCAACTATCACTCCATGACACTGCCTGTGCCCGTCTTTCTCTTTTCCAAAGTGAGTAAGGGTAACTTGTATTATATTGGGCGCCCAAAATTCAAGCCTGTATGGTCTGTAGGTATTCCCCAACCAATAAGGCTTCGGAGATCTGTATGAGTTTACTAGGCAAACCTTTCATAAAGTAGAGGAACTAATGGCAACCCAGTCCTGGGTGGATGCACTGAACTTACCGAGATGCCCTGAAATAAGCATATATGACTAGACGATGGTGATCATTGACCTTGATTGGCTATAGACAGATAATCGCCCAGGGGTGCAGGGAACCTAGAGTTCAGCCGCTCGCCTTTTTGATACCGCCGCAGAAACCTAAGTGTTAAACGAGAGGCTAAGCACATTTGGGTATGAGTGACAGTTATGATATTTGATTCCTGGATATTTTGAGTCATCCTTTTCGCTCAGCTGACTTTTATTCTGGGGTCAACATGGACTTGAAGTTCATCTTCTCGCTTCCTGAATGATAGATCAGGGGACTATTCAAACATGGACTTGAGATCTTAAAATTTTGCATAGCGAAGGAAAGTCTAAAATGATCTAGAAGCTTCCTCTTTACATTTGCGTTCTTACAAATAAATCAACGGCCACAATAATAGCTTCGGGCTTGACCAACACTGACACGACTATGAATTGGGTTGTCAAAACCGGAGCGAATTATTACTCTTTGGTGCCAGTCTGCCTCTAACACAGATTATCTCAAATTTGAAGTTTCTGGCAATAAGAAAAATGAAATAGTTAGAGGGGTTAGCCCTGCATGCAAACGTTATTATCTGCCCTCGACTCTCAGTATCTCAATACTTGAAAGATGGATTAAACACTGCAGGCGTAATGATCGCGTGTTAATACCGTATCTTTTCAGTAAATTGGCCACGCCTCGTGGGTCCAAGGCTTGATTTTCTAGCTATATTATTAGAGGAAGTCGCTATAAGCCGGCGTTACGGTATAGATTCCAGCTAAATACAGTCTAGAGCCTTTACGTACCTATTATCTATTTTTAGGGTGCGATTAGAAAACATACATTACTGAGTAAATAATATACAAATTGCGGGACCAGGCCTTCTACTTCTAATTAGCTTAAAAATTAAGATGCCCTATTATTACCCGCCCCCCAAAGTCACTTTTCAGTCTTCTTAACAGAAATTCTATCTTTAAGATAGGAAATAAAATAGAAATAAAAATAATTAAATAAAAGGAGCTATATAGTATTTTTTCTTAAATTTATCTCTTATTTTTAAGACAGACCTTTTTTTTCTTCTTTAAGGTTAAGAATAAAGCCCTATAAAGCCCCTATAAGTGCCCTATAACTTAGTGGCCTATGTGCTATAAGTGCGCTATAAGGTTGCGGCCTTATTAATTGAAATTGCAGCTGTTAGGCGTTTTTGCAGGGGTATATTATATATGTTATTTACTTAGCAATATATGTTTTCTAATCACGCCCTATTTTTATTGGCATATTAGCTAGCTAGAACCTAATTCTAAAGGACTTACAAGGCGTGGCTAATTTACTGAAAAGATATGGTATTGGAATATATAGTAGATAAAAATGAATTTTGATATTACTTGAGCCTGATATAGTTAAAATTCGAATCCAATATGTAGTTATTTAATTATATATTTAAATACTCTCTTTAATTAGGGCAGGTCTCCTTATAAAGATTAACTATCTCTTAAACGCCGACAAGGCATGTCAGAAGTGTTTATAAAGCTTTTAACTTAATATTAGATAGTTATTAATTAATTTGCTATATGCTAGCCTTTAAGGTACTATAAATACTTGAAAAATTCGCAGCGCCTTATAAATATTACTAGCTATAGCCTAATTTAATTAGGATAAGCTTAATATATAGCTCTTCCCCTTATATATTAGAAGATAAAGCTAAAAATCCTTAGCCCTAAAATAGAATATATTTAAAGCTATAATTAAATAGTTAATAAAATATATATATATTTCTAATATACTTTAAAATAACTACTAAAATAAGCTCTATTAATATA
>JABFFJ010000527.1:0-16506 GCA_013623715.1 Fusarium verrucosum | reverse complement strand
ATCTGGTGGCTTGATGATCAAGTCACGAAGCCTACCCTACGCCGAACTCAAGAAAAGTACTCTCCCACTTGGATCATTTATTAATTCCTTAAAGCATCTCCAAGACAAATATTTAAACTATATATTCTCTTCCTTTTCCCTTTCTTATATCCATATCTAAATTAATATCGGGTTCCAAGTAATAATGCTTATAAAACTCTCACAACTTGCTTGTATTGGACTTCTCAACTAGGTAGCTATCAACAAAAATGGCCATCTCTCCGGTACTCTCCCCCATTAACGAGCGTAGTCCAGCAACACTAACTTCATCAACACTTCAACATTAAACAGCGAAGAGCCATTATCACTGCAGCCAAGACTGCAGATGTCAGCCTTTAAGCATGAGGTTGAAATTGAGCGGGAGAAGGGCCACTAACAATACGCCGAGCCACACGATATCTTGTACCTGCTTGCCCGAAGAACGATGTAACAGTTCCGACCTCCCAGAACCTGCTGTGTGAGTTTGAGAAATGATATAGAAATTATCGTGGCATACCTACCTCACATTCTTACAGACACTACATCATGATAACGCATAGGTAGTTAAGAGAACTCGACGACGAGGTCTCGCGAATGACGTCACAGATCTTTGTCCCCAAGCTTGAAAAGTACATTAATTTCACCAAAAATATCATAAAATGTTAATTATATCGTTTAGAACTCATTAGAAAGCAAACACAGGAATTTATGACATCCTGCTTCTAGCGATTCCAAGACTCTGCACCACCCAGAGATTCTCCCCCAATTACGGAGTACATTACA
The DNA here is from genome assembly GCA_013623715.1 of Fusarium verrucosum. Lineage (NCBI taxonomy): Eukaryota > Fungi > Ascomycota > Sordariomycetes > Hypocreales > Nectriaceae > Fusarium > Fusarium verrucosum. The sequence continues at coordinate 15,705 of JABFFJ010000527.1, read as the reverse complement.
TAAGCAACCTAATCCGCCACCCGGACCCAGTTCTTCCGAGAGGGCATCTTATTCCCCGCTCACGTGAAGGCCTTTGCCCACAAGTTCGCTTGACTTGCCAAATTCCCCAAAAATCTGACCGCGCTTCCAGCCGTTCGATTCACCATCCACATCACCACCAAGCAAATCATTCATCATGGGTAAAGTTCACGGATCTCTTGCCCGTGCCGGTACGTCGCTCTCGCCCTCTCGACATTTGTTTCTTGGTCGCTAACATCCTCGCAGGCAAGGTCAAGTCTCAGACTCCTAAGGTACGACGACGCTGCGATTAAAAACCATCGAACCCCGACGAACCCGATCACTAACCATCCGACGCAACAGGTTGAGAAGCAGGAGAAGACCAAGGTCCCCAAGGGCCGCGCTCTCAAGCGCCTCAAGTACACCCGACGATTCGTCAACGTTACCCTCACTGGTGGCAAGAGAAAGGTGAGCAGACTCGACATGCTGCAGCAGGACAAGACAGGCGCTGACGATGCGGACACAGATGAACCCCAACCCCGGCTCGTAAACGACTGGTTAAATGACAGGATTTGCGGTATCGGGAAGTTGGCTTGCGGACACGGTTCAACACAACAATGGTTGCTTCACTCAGTAATGGGATGATGGATTGGGTTGGGTCGCATGATAGGCTGAGCCCCTTACGAAAATGAAAAAGGAAATGGCGAAGAAGCGCTACGACTCTACTCGGCGTCCGGTGTCAGTTGTCACAATACAACAAACATTTGTTCGCGCCCGACATATCTTTTGCAACTGTGAATGTCGATTTCGCTGGTGAAGCGATGTGGGCGATATGGCCAGGCAGACGTGTTTGGCGCACATTGTAGACGCTGCAAATCTTACCGGGGTTTTCGGCGAGTGACTCACGCCGAAGGATGACATACACGACCTAGGGGGGACAAAAAACGTCGGACGCCAGTCCATAGTAAATTGGGGTCCCGCGTCCGATGTCTTATGTCCCCCCGAGGACGACTTATGCGTGCCTGGGGAATCACCACGAGTTGAATCTGACTGGAACGCCAAGCTACATTTCCGCGTAGAAATCGAGCTTAGAATAAGCTTACCTTGAAACGATAGGCAGCTACTCTCACCTCAAGTCCAGACCTTCGATCAATAGGTGGATACCTTAGTAGGTAGGTAGGTAATCCGACAATTGAAATGATCCTTCCGTCTCGTCAATTATGTCACGTGATATCAATTCTACCTCGAACTTTGAACTCTGCCAGGTAACACCATCATTCAAGCAATCAACACCGCACTCAACCTTACTCGCCCCGAATCAAAATAAAAATCTGTCAAAATGGCCGATGTAGAAATGGATGTTGACGTTGAGGCGGGCTCTCCCCCTCCCCCCGCGCGAAACGAGTCCGACATGCAAACGCACACCAAGGCCACGGCCGTCCGCTCTATCGAGGGCTGGATCATCGTCGTCACGAACGTACACGAGGAAGCAGACGAGGAAGCTCTACAAGATCTTTTTGGAGAGTATGGAGAGATCAAGAACATGCATCTGAACCTCGACCGGAGAAGCGGTTACGTGAAGGCAAGCCGCCGCGACGCGAAGCAGGGTGGAATGGATTGCTGATGCAGTTGATTTTTAGGGATATGCCCTCATTGAGTACACCACATTGGAGGAAGCTCGTGCCGCCATCGATGGTGCACACAACCAAAAGCTTCTCGATCAGACCATCTCGGTGGACTTTGCATTCGTACGACCCCCACCTGGTAAGCCTGGCCGTGGACGAGGCGCTGGCGGACGAAACCGAGGCCGAAGCAGGAGTCGCAGCCCCGAGGGCAAGGAGCGTGAGGAGCGTGAATGAGCAGACAAAAAGGCAGAGCCGAAGAGCACATGAAACGAAAAGTGGACGAGAAGGCCCATGGACTTGTTATATGCGGAATCGCCGACGTGCACAGGTTTAAGGATTGAGAGCACGTTGGCAGTGTAATTTTTATATGCGAGGTATGTCCAATTTGTCTGTCTTTGTTCATGGAGTTTTGGCCTGACATGCATAAGATGAATGAGAATGGGACCGACACTTGGCTTTGGGGCTTGTCCCAGGTATGGACAAGTGCCTTTGAGCGAAAGCCCAACGACACGAAGATATGATCACTGTGACACCATTAAATCGCTTCCTTTATGGGTCGCTGTGACTTCAGGAATAGCATTCACAATCGCACCACAAGTTCAGAAACGTACGCAATATCTTGACAAAACTTGCAGACGGTATATCGATGCGCCTACGCTAGAACAATAGCTGATTCTCTACTTGATTCTCTTACAGAGTCAAAACCCACGCGAATTGCGCTCCCATGTTTCCTCAGAACACCCAAGTGAACGACTCCTTCACGTGGAAGCTTGTTGATTGTCTACACGATTAGCACACGCTCTCCATCCACAATAAAGAAACTCACCTGATATCAGTGCTCGACGCCCCAATCAGTACCTTGAACACACCCTCCTCGGCAATCCACCCGGGAACCGTCTCGTCATAATACCCAACTGCGTACTTGTCCAGTGTGATGGTAATGTGTCTTGTTTCATCAGCTTCGAGGAACACCTTCTCAAACGCCACGAGCTCCTTTTCAGGTCTTGGCAACCGGCTCTTCTCGTCGTGCACGTAAAGCTGGATGATCTCGGCGCCAGCACAGGGCCCGATGTTGGAGATGGCGAGGGTAATCTTTACTTGGCCATCTGGCGTGAGGGATCGCGTTGAAATCTCGGGGCGACCGTACTCGAATTTCGTGTAGGAGAGACCGTGGCCGAAGGGGAACAGAGGCTCGATCTTGGCGTGGTCGTAGTGCTTGTATCCTATGTAGAGGCCTTCGCCGTACAGCACTTGGTGGTTCTCACCGGGCCAGGTGTGCCATGCTGGGGTGTGCTCGATGCGTTTGGGGAATGTACTCTATTTGCAGTCAGCGAATTATTTGACCAGATGCGCTCAAGTTTACTTACTGGGAGCTTGCCACTTGGATTTTGAATGCCGAACAGAACATCGGCCAGGGCATTGCCTGCTTCTTGTCCCTGATACCAGCCTTGAAGAATGACAGGCACCCGATCAACCCACGGCATATGGACTGGGCTTCCTGACTGGTTGACGACAACAGTTCGTGGGTTGGCCTTTACCACAGCCTCAATGAGCCGGTCTTGGTTTCCATCGGCTGGAAGATCCATCGTCTGACGGTCATAGCCCTCAGACTCCCACTCAGCATCGACTCCGACGATAACAATAGCGACATCCGCCTCACGGGCCGCCTCAACTGCCTGCTGGATATAATCCACCCGATCTTGCTCCTTATATCCAATACGACAGCCGCCATACTTGTGCGTAATGCCAAACTGCTTCTGCTTGGAAATGGGACGCAGTTCGTTGGTCATTTCCACGCGAAGCTCAACAGCCTTATTGGCTTCCATGTCGACATCGACGAGGTAGTCAATTGAACCGTCAAACATTGCCTCGCCTTCTTCAGTCCAGTCCCATAGATCGAGGACCAACCTTTCATTGATGAAAAGTTTTCCGGGTCCGACGCTCATAAAGCTAATGGTGTGCTTTCCTGTTGTTTTGGGCGTGAGGTATGTTGTCGCTATGGCAGACCACTCGGGACCGACTTCGTTCAAAGGTGCTGAATCCCAGAGGAAGAGATCCGTGTTGGTTCGGCGCTGCTTTACCACTGGACTTCCCTCGAACTTATCCCCTGCGAACCAGTCAATGTTGACGCCGGGCTTGCCAGACTTTACAGTGCAATACTCAGATGCAACGGGGAGCCACTTGTGAATGTGGCAGCCCTGAGCAAACGAGACTTTCTGCTTGCATGTTTTGCGGATGCTGTCCAGCGGAATGGTGTTATAGTAAGGGTTCAAACTCGCGCTCCCTCCACCACCCGCAATGTGTCGATTGGCGTTTGGCCCGACTACAGCAACTTTGGTAGATTTGGGACACAGGGGGAGAATGTTGCCCTCGTTCTTGAGAAGAGTGAGACCTTCGTGGCCAGCGGCTCGGATCAGTTCTCTGGTTTCCTCACGGTCGTCTTCGCGCTCAGGTGCCTCTGGCGACATGTCACCCCCCTTGAGTCGTTCTACCAACGTGAGTACGCTCTCTGCTGCTTGGTCGATGTACTCAATGGAAATGCGGCCCTCGTTAACTGCGGCGACGAGCTTGTCAAGACGCCATTTGGAAGAGTAGGGGAACTCGATATCGCAACCGGCTTCTACGGATTCGATTGATGAGTTGATACCGCCCCAGTCCGAGACTACGGTACTGTAGCAAGTCAGATCATTCGTTGTTAATAGTGTCAAGATTGATCGACTTACCCCTCGTATCCCCATTCTCCACGGAGGATGTCCTTGAGCGTATGGCTGTTCATATCAGCGTGGACGCCGTTGATGAGGTTGTACGAAGACATGACGGCCCATGGGTTAGCTTCTCGAACAGCAATCTCGAACGGTTTCAAGTATATTTCACGCAGAGGTCTTTCAGTGATGAGTGAGTCTATCGTTAGCCTGTTGGTCTCTTGCTCGTTTCCGACGAAATCTATCCACCCGTTAGTGTATCTACAGAAAAGCTCTCCGCGCTGTGGTGCTTACGCTTGATGGTTGCCGCAACGCCTCTGTCTTGAAGGCCCTTGATATACTGCGCAGCCAGTTTTCCAGTGAGAAGGGGATCTTCGGAGAAGGACTCAAAGTTACGTCCGCCTAGAGGATGGCGATGCATGCAGACTGTTGGAGCCAGAAGCATTTCCGCCGATCGGGCTCTAACCTCGAGTGCTAGATGCTGTCCAACTTGGTATAGAAGATGTTTGTTCCATGTTGCAGCGAGGGAAATGCCGCAGGGGAACAATGCGGCCTATACGTTCAGTTACGGTTATGACATTGGGAGCGACTACTGACCTTTGTGCCGCCAACAAAGATGCCACCGCGTGCGCCATTAGGACCATCAGTTGTTTTGATTGAAGGGATGCCCTTTTCAGGAATGGCTTTTGTCCTCCAAAAGTCTGCGGCTGTAAGGAGTGAGACCTAGCAGGGTTAGTGTACGAATACTCGAGGAACTGACAAATCATGCCTTTTCCACCAAGGTCAGCCGTGCCAGCCTTTCCCTCGCCGCAGAACGGACATCTGGTAGATGCTGAATCTTCTGCTGGGGACTACACGGTGGAGAGAACTCCGTACCTGGAGTTGAAGGAGTGTTTGAGACGTTCATTATGCTGCTATGGTCGCCAGAACTGCTACAGACAGAGTTGTCTTGCTACGCCGTGCTTCGTCTGGTATATCAAGTAAACAATAGTAGGAACGGATGCACAGGCAAGGTAAACCGAGTTACGATGCACCAAAGAAAGAAGAGTGTGCCTCAACAGAACGTAAAGTGATAACAGGCTCCCTTATACCATCTGCAAGCACGTGGGTGAGTGGCACATAGGGTCATCTGCTTCTGAATACTACGCAGTAACATGAGATGATAGGATAAGAAAAGCACTGAACACGGAGAAGTGAAGCTCACCATGACAGGGAACAAGGATTCACGTTGAGATAGGCATCTTTCACTCTCAAGCAGTAAAGAGACCCTGCAGCCTATGAGAGCGAGTGCTGTGTATTTAGACGGCCGGGTGAACAAGCCGGAGAGCCCGATGGGGAGAATTGTTTCAAGAGACGACGTGCAGTAGGGACGGGGAGACTAGGCCGGTATATACGGACCGTGAGAGCGGCGACGACACCGGGGCTTCCGGGGGTTGGAGATAAGAAGATACGTGGCGCGAGATGGGTATCAGATGGATGCAAAGCTCACATGTTTTATGCGTAAGCGAAATTGAGAAGAATGATCTTGTTGAGCGAGTTATCTCGAACCTCTGCTGAGATGGATGACTTGATAAGATGATGTTAAGAACCCGACAGCCTGGGACATGACGAATCGGGAAATACATAGTTCGGGTTTACGGCCCGCTATTCCCGGCATCGGGCGGGGCGAACCGCCGGAGTGAGACCCGGTGAACTCGGAGAGCGGGCCCGAGCATGAAAATAGGTAGGAATAGGAATATAAATGAATAAATAAAAGGCATGAATTTGTTGTTGGCCGTGGAAGCCAAGTGGTACTTTCGTTGCAGCTGCCAGATGTGGAAATTTCGGCACTTGAAGGATATCGGCCTTGGCTTAAAGAGGGTGATGAACGTCTGATGCTCAAGGGGGCATTTAGGAGAGCCGATGCGAGTGCCGATGGATGTGGAGTAGGTATTGTTGAGAATTTATTAGATGATACATACATATTTGATGAGATAGAGTTTGTTTATTGTGTCGATGGGAGTACAGTAATTGGAATGCCGTTGGTACCTAGTGAGTGGTTAAACTATGTTTCAACTACAGTATATCTGATCATGTTTCATTTTCATGTCAGACTATGTACAGTAATGCGTAATAGGTAGGTAGGTAGTGTTTCAGATGCTCCGGCTCGATTAATGGGTCATTCTGCGGTCTCCGGCTTTAGAGGGGCCGGCTCGGGGCTCAAGGCTATCGGAAGCCTCCGCTTGTACTGTACGCCCCGACATCCGCACCTATTGGTCAACAATTGGCACTCGTAAGCTCAAACCATTTCACTCCAACAATACAAAGAAATTAATTGGACAAACTCACGTACGATATCTCTATCTATATATATTTATCCTTCTCGCACAAGTCACACACTGCCTAGGTACACAATGCTTCGACCAACCGTACGGCGGTCAAACTCTGAGTATTCTCTCCAAGACCTTGACCGGTCAGCCTCACATCGCCATTCTCAGACAACCGAGACAGACAGTTTTGAGACAAGGCCCCGAAACAGCAACACCTCCGGGCGTGGAGAAGAACCCGCTGCGCCGCAGACAAAGAAGCAGACAGGCCTGGGGAGGTTCTGGGAGGACTATGTGAGCTGTGAAGTCGACTTTTCGGCGTCGAGGGATCATCTGGGTATGTGCACCGATGGGAGAATGAGAGGATTGGAGAAACATCTTTGACGGCGTGGAGAAGAGGGTCCTGTGATGTATGTAATTTTGAACATTTGTAGATGAGCATGGCATATACACTGATGACGGATACAAGGTTTACTGACATGCCATCATCTAGCAAACGAACGCACATTTCTTGGCTATCTTCGAACATCAGTCGCCATGTCCATGATTGGCACACTGGTCGCCCAGCTCTTCCGTCTCCAGCACGAAGGACACCACTCTGAAATCTTTGGATACTTCATCACCGGCAAGCCACTAGCAATGACGTTCTATTCCTTCGCCATAGGCACGATGCTCCTCGGTGCTATCCGGACCTTCAGACATCAGAATGCCATGATGACTGGGAAAGCATTGGTTGGAGGCTTTGAGATTCACGTTCTGGGGATATGTAGCATGCTGGTATGGTGCCCTTGAAAGATTACGTGAGCGAGGACTGACATGTTTAGCTATTGGTGGTCTTCTTTTCTTTTCTGGTTGCTATAGATGTTGTCAAAGAGGCTGTGCCTGAGCCCACTGCGAGTGTTTGATCTATGTAATTTCTTTTATGTTGGTTTTGCACGATAGAAACATAGCGCAAGCAAATGGCATGCATTAAAACGCCCCTAGGGGTCTATGTACACACAAACCTGCCTCGTGGTCACTCCTTTACTCTCTTTCACTCTTCCCCTTATCTATCCTTCTCACGGGGTCTCTGTCTCGTCTTTTTATGAATACGAGCTCTCTTCCCAGGAGTCTTGGGGGCGGTGCACCTACTTAACGGTGAGTCTCGTGCTAATGAAAGGTCAGAGACTGCATACCTGGATCGCTTAGAGGAGATGAAATACTCAGAAACTGCGTCTTGATAGACTTTCATCCTGTCACTATCCACCGGTGAAGCACCCGAGAGCAATAGGTTGGACATGCTTGAGCCTGAACTCGCTGGCAGCTTGTCTACTACTTCGATATCTGTGGCTTCAGACGAGCGGGTATCTGTCTGCCTGGGAGAAGACGCAGGCTGCAATACAGGAGTGGTTGGCACTTTTTGGGTATGTGTTCTTGGATTATTGACAATTTCCCAGCTAGAAGCTTCTGCCGAAGACGATTTCTTCTCAGGCTCAGAGGTCTGTTTGCCTTGATCCAAGATTGCGCACAATCTAACCAACCTGGCTTCGAGGCTTTCGTAGCTTTGAAGATAAACATCCATGGATGTAACGACGGAGGAAGAGGGAGGGCTAGGTGCAGGAAGGGAATATCCATGTTCAGGACCGTCTTCGGATGTCTGCTGCTTCAGAGGGACGAGAGGAGGATCATGACTGCGCCTGTTGACGAGTATTAGCCTCTGTAGAACAAAACAAGGCTGGGAGACATACCAGTTGTAGGCACTCTCCTCAAGACTTATACTGCTGTCTCGTCTCGGAATATTGCGAACTCTTGCAGTTGAAGCACAAGAGCCACCAACGCCAGACAGGAGATCCATGATGACTGATAGTGTCGTGAAGGAACTGCCAAAGAGCACATACCATACCGAGGGAACAGGTGACTAGTTATAGGGCTTCCAATAATAGGATTTCCTGTTACCGACCGAGAGGAACCTCCAGCCCCCCCAGACCCGAGAACCTGGGTCTGGTAGGACTCGAGCCGACGGCTACATCCACTTGGACCCAACAGAATGGGCCCTATGCACCGGAATCACATCCGCGACCGGGGGAGACATGGCAGTCGACGAACGAGTCCAAGCTAGCGAGGAGGTTTGAAACTGCAGAGCTTGGCTGATTCACATGGTGATGTTAGCAACTTATCTGATCTAGGACATTTTGGTATTCAAACCCGCGGGATTTTTCAAGTAACTGACAAGCGGTGAGACGGAGGAGTTGACCTTGTTAAGAGGTCGAGTCTGTATTTTGATGAGAAAGTTGGGGGCTGAGATGAAGACACATGGAAACTGTGTGTGTATAGCTGCATTCACCTTCCTAGTACAGCCTGCAGAACCGACCTGTCGGTAAAAGGGGTTCTACCGCCAGCCTGGTAGGGCAGCCACACCAGATCAGCCCATAGTTGACATTATTGGCCGTTGGTGATAGTGTGAACCAACACCGCTTGTTTCATCATACATTGCATACAGAGTCTGGGTCCTTGAAATAACAAGTTTTCTTTATACTACGTAGTATTTCAGGGAATCGGAGTCAGGAATTGACGTCGACGTGATTACTTCTGATTCATGTTGGGAGGAATAAGATAAGTATGCACTGCGAGGTAAGACACCATGTTTTGATACAGAACTTGATTTCGCTCTTCACATGAAGACTACTCAAGCCCAATTGACCTCTATTGATCACAAACATATGCCTCTGTCCTTGAAATCTCCCTTTCCTCATGTTTTGCAACGACCAACCACACAACCTGTCTGTCCCTTGCTTGAACCCCGGCTCTATCATCCCTGCACTCTAGATTGGGGGCCTCAAAGTCAAATCCCATGTTGTCAACTTGTTTGTCTGTCTGTCAATTAGCACAACGCCACCAAGCCTCCTCCTGTCAGTCAGTTCGTTTATTCGTCGCGTGGCAGTGTTGTTTGCTTCCATCTGAAAACATTTCCATTATTACCCTACGCCACTTTGTCACGAGAGTCCTATGAACCCGATTTCTAAAGACGAGGATAGTGACTAGAACTTGTATCCTATACATCTCGAATCCTGGGTAAAGTGTTGGGGATTCTTCTGGATTTGACGCCTCTGTTGTTGCTCTCATAGGCAAAGCCTGAGTCAACGAACACGTTCATAGCCTTTCTTGATGCCTGCCCAAGCAACCCAGCTAATAGCTCAACAAAGGATAAAGCAAGGGGGAAAGGATAAGGTAGTCGAGCCGCGGGGAAGTAGGTAATCTGCAATGGCGACGCATGAACTGCCGCCCTATCACCAGCAGATCAGTAACATTGCTATAATTATGATGCACCTTTTGATGATGTTCTATAATACATAATGACCCAAAAGAGGATTGCTGACTGAAAAATGCCAACCCCACGCTCTGAACAGTTTCGAATAGACTCTCGCAAAGCAAATGCCATCACATCACGGCGATGTTCTGACAGAATATTGCTCTGCTGAGCTCCAATCACAACTAGCTCATACCGGGCAGTGATGTATTGTAGGTCCTTGACCCATTCTTACTTGGTTCAACAGGCAACGTGGGCTACTAGAAACAAGGACAGAACTGACTTGGTCTTTATAGTTAAACTTGGCAAAGATGACTTCTTGTCTCTCGAATGATGGAGGACCATCACCATGGACAAATTACATGAACAAGCCAGCTTGACATGCCCTTAACTTCCGACCCTGTCTGCCATGCATGCTTCGGTAGTGTCCCTTGATCTGAACCCCCCCCTGCGCAGATCATAGCGGCAAGCACGGAACGTAATAAGGGGAATATTTAATATATCGACAAGCATTTATAACCATATATGTACAATTTCCCGACTCCTAAGGTGTATGCACCAAATTACAAGCGACTGGCCTGAACTATAGCTTGAAACTGGTTGTGATATCGAGCTCAGCTGAGAGAAGTCATCACCAAGCCACAAATAGCTCAACAAGACTTATCATATTAATATCTTCCAAGGATTATGAGTCTTCAAAGAAAACGGTCCCACAACTGAGCTGGGCCAAATTTGATAGGTGAGACATATCGGTCACTTGATCAAGAACGGATGTGAAAAGGCCAATGAATGGCTCACAGAAAGCACCGCTCAACAATGGAGAGGAAAGACTTGTGATGTCAAGAGAGTATCTGTCTGGTCAAATACCCAACAGATAGAACACATTGATAGCATATCCAAATTCTCGGACACAACTGTATGGATCCAATCTGTTCTCTATAAACCAAGAAAGCCACATTTCCATAAAAACGCCACGAAATACCCATTGCATAAGAAACTTCTTAATAAACGAAGTAACAAGTAAACGCCAAACGATGCCAATCTGGTTTTTATCATATATACAAAATAAAAACAACCGCTTGTGTAAAAGGTTCAGCATTCATAGCTCGTCCCGCTCCACGTCAAGGTTAGGTAGTTGAATCTTCCACCAGCGCTGGCCGACTGGAAGACCAACCCAGGCTCGATATAAGCGGTGGAGTTCTGATGTCAAGACCTGCCATCTGCTATATGTTAGCCTTCATCTTGGATTGGGGGGGCGAATCAATACTTACAGTGCCTTTGGGGTGCGCGCCCAACCCTTTAGAATGATATTGATTGCGCCCTTGAACTGCGCATATTCGAATGCGATGCGACTCAACGTGGAATCATCCTTAGGGCCCTTCTGCCGAAGCTTGATAAACTCCCTGACAGCATCATCCATCTGGACATCGTCCGCAGCCTCCTCCTCAAGCTTCTTGTTGAGGTCTTTCTTCTTCTCCATCTCCTTGTCATCCCCCTGCTCCTTTCCCGCGAGGAGCTTCTCCTCCATCCTCTGGCGGAATTGGCCAATGTTGTAAAGAGAGCTGCTGATGCGGGCGTAAGTGTTGAAAAGAGCGACAAGCTCAGTGCGCTGAAGATGAGGAACGTCTTTGCTGTTGTTATCGAGCTCGAAAAGGATCTTGAGAGCGGTGCCGTAGCCGGCGGTCTGGAGCTTGCCCCAGAGACGGCACTTGTCACAGCCCACGCAATCCATGAGACGGCTGACATTGCGGAAACGGTTGCGGAAGTCCTCCTTCAGAGACGGACCCTCGCCATTAACGAACATGAGGCTCTCGTCAAAGATCTGAGGGACACTGGCAGCCTTTTCGGTAACCTCGAGAACCTTTGCGCGCGTGGCCGCATCCTCAGAGGCATCGCCCATGCAAAATTTGTACTCCTGCTTCTGAAGATAAGGACCAACCTTGGCAATGGCGCGGGTCATGAGGGCATAGTTGAAGTAGACGTTTCCAATGCGATCGGGGAATTTGTGCAGACGATGTTCGTAGCACGACAGATTGGGACTCCATTCGCCAGTCGTCTGGTTAAGAAAGTTCCAACAGAGATGGGTGCTGATACTGGCGTGCATTCCCGACATGACGCGGTAGAAGACACGCTTCTCGAGACACTCATCGTCAACCTCGAAGCCCGTGTTTGCGACAAATGGAGTGTTGGGGCTCGCTTGGCGGCGCTCCTCAAGCTGAGCCTGGCGACCAGCTGCATCAAGAATCTGTTTGAAGTCTTGGGCGGCAGGGCCATGCTGCCATACAGACTGACCGAGGTCGGCAGATTTGGGGAATGAGCTCTTTTGGAAGCAGTTCTCTCGGTAGACAGCATCCCAGACCTGCTTGGCGCCATCGCCTGCGTATCCAGTGAATCGCTCTGGGTTTCGGACCAAGCTCACGTAATCGCCCTTTGAGCTGGCGCTCTCGTCCTCAGGAACACAATAGTCTCGCTCGTCGCATTCATCGTCGTACTCGAATACACAGCTCTCACCCACATTCTCGCCAAGGCCACCCCCAAGAGGTCGCTTGGGATGCTGGCGCTGGGCCTTCTTGCCGGGATGCTTGGCACTAGGACCCTCCAGCTTACCGAGCGCATGTGCACGCCAGATCTCGGGAATGTCTTGCTCATTGTCCAGGGTCTCAACTGCGCATCCAATGTTTCCGCACATGCCATTTTCATCGTTCCAAAAGGGGCACTTCTTGTGGAAGAGGTTCATTCGATAGTGGGAGAAGAAATCGGTGTTGTGAGTAAGGTCGTCGACGGCGGGTTTGGTCTGGGTGTTGAGTTTGTCGAGAGTCGCATACGAAGCGCAGGCATCGCTAACGATAGACTTGGGCGAGATCTATGGAGAGGCATGTTAGCAAATATGGTTTAAGCTGTGCCTGGCGCAGTGGCTTGGCTTGAGTGGCCATCAACTCACATGGCAATCATCATTGGAACTCTCGCATGATCCTGGTGCGGCCCAGAGGGCAAACACAGAGAGATAGAACAGTCTGCTTGCAGACTTCATGGCCGTTGCTCTACAGTCGGACAAGCTCAAGGCCAAAAGAGCGACGATCTGAAACGTCAGATCGTGTGCAACGTGATAACGAAGGCGGTATTTATTCAAGGCTTGATCTCACAATCACCAGTGAGTGAAGGCGACCGATGAGAGAGAGAGAAAGAAAGAAAGAAAAGGAAATATAAGTAAAGAACAAAGCAAATGCCCTGTCCTCGACGATGTCGTTTTGTTTGTTATAAGGCTAGAGTAGAGAGAAGAAGCGACGTATGAAACTACTAATAAAGTACCTATGTACTGTAGGATAAAGTGGGTTGACGGCTTCGGCGGGCAGCGATGGGCACTTTGCCGAATAGGGCAAGGTGCGATTGAGTCGTCGAACGGTAGATGTAGGTGTGTGTGTAATTGAAGTCAATCAAAGAATGATGAATGAGCATGAATTCATGTCATTCATTTCATTTCATTTCTTGGGCGGGCAACTGGGTCTATACAGTACTGTAACTATTAGAGAATGGTCGAGAGGTGTGAGATATAAATAACTTGTTTTTGTGTAAGATGACAAGCCACCCACGAAGTATAAAAGATGCCACGCTGGCTGTTGATGAGCTTAGTGTACCTACCTAACTACCTAGGTACATACATATGTCCATACCATACGGCTCTCTATCAAATTGCTTCTTTTGATACTCTTCAAGGGTTACGGTTTAACTAGACGTTATACAATTCTTTAAATACTAAGGAAATATTGACTTAGAGTACTGAATCATTCATTACAAGACACAACACATAAAATACCTACCTACCTCTACTATATGTATACACCATTTCGTCAATACCTACAGTACCTACCTTAGTACCTATGCATAATCGTCTAGTGTAACGGTCTAAGTGAAATGTGTCCAAAACCACCAATTACCAAGCCAAGCAAATCATCTGAGCTGATTTGAAAGCATTCTAACGGATTTAGGATGAATTCGGTCCAACATCAGACCATCTGCCGAGTTCCAGAATGGCAATGACTTGACTACCTAGCTATCTACTAAGTTACTGATCATCTCGCTCATACGAGCATGAGCATGAGCATGATGGATATTATAGTACTCACCTATTCATCGACTATGTAGGTAGGTACGTATTCCATAATTTGAGTCTCAAAACCCATCTTCGTCCTCAACATTCATCCGCGATTGTCCATCCAACCAAGACTCTCGTATGACATTCTCCCTTGTTTTCCCGCTTCTCTGTTTCATAAATGTGGCGCATCACCAACCATGGCTCTGGAATCAGCCATCGTCTTGAAATGATACACGGGCCGCTAGCTAAAATGCCACACTATAACAATGAATGAGGCCATTCACACACCAGCAGTAAACTATTGATGTTTAAATCCGTCATCTTTTTTTTGCCTTTTAGTATTCGATGCTGTATCATCTCCATGTATTCTGCACCATTTCTCCTATACCTCAATACCATGCTTCCATCACAAAGTCCATTCATTGTCCCACCATGCGCTCGTAGAAGGGTATCACTGAGCAGATCCTCATCCCATCCATCCCCCTAAAAGGCGCCCCAGATCATAGACATTCAACAAATAAACACGTTAGAAAAACCAGTAAACACTTGTCGAAATGCCCAACCAAACCAAACACCGACGCGACGCGTTTCCGGATCGTTCCAGATCCAACTCCGTATTATAACGTTCCCATGTTTTGGTCTTTGGGGCATGGCGCATCCAAGTCGCGACTCCATCACCCATGGCCATCCACTCTGTCTTGTCTTGTAATCCCCTCCTTTCACTCTGCCTCTCGGACAACCAACCCAGCCAGGGTCCATGCGTCATATACTAGACATCGACCCAAGAGATCGGTAAATTGCCTCCCTTCACATCTTGGCAGGCAATCGCGTATCATAGCAGGGGCACAGCAAGACCAAGGCCTGCTACCGAGCACTGAATGGGACGGAACGTTGCGAACGTATTGAACCAATTAAGTCTCTTTTGCTTCTCTCTTTATATCTCAACGTGCAGATCGTAAAATCGTGAGACGACGTGGGAACCTCCGTCAGTGTTAGGTATGGCGCCGACAAAAGGGCGCTGTGCAGTAAATATGTATGGTACATTTGAGGGGAAATCTGAGTCGTGCGTCTGGCCGATTACTGAGGGGGTTGGAAGTTGAGTGGTCGCCTAAATCCATGTCAGCCATCAGAGGTATGGAAGGGATAATCCCAGCATTGGCATTGGCATTGTCATTGTCATGATAACATACTTGAACAGGAGAATGTGCGGTTCTGGCTCGTGGACTTCGTAGTGTTCCCATCCTAGACTCTTCACTGCTGTTAGTTTTGTGTTTTTGTTGTTCGTCTGCCAACGACCGAGGCACGTGTGGCAAGGGCGTGATGTCATGTCGTACCTGAGTAATGCCAAGGGCTCGCCATTCCTCTTCCCACAAAAGCTTGAGGGTGCCCTTGGAGGTGTCGTGGTAGTCTTTGGGAATAGCCTTGAGCATGGCTTTGGGGAGTTGAACATGACGGTATTCATATTCGCTGTCCGAGTATCGGGCGGAGTAGTGGATGGAGTCAATGAACTCTTCTACGCGGGCGCGCTCCGAGTCTGAGAGAGGTCGAGGCGTCTTATTTCGGCGCGCAGTATCGATGTCGAAGGGCATTTTGGCGTGCGAGGATGGGTTTGTTGATTATTGAGGTTGATGAGGGGGAGCTCGAAATCTCGAGGGGGCGGGGAGGGGCAGAAGAGCTAGGCTGATCGATTGGTGAG
>JABFFJ010000526.1:0-11092 GCA_013623715.1 Fusarium verrucosum | reverse complement strand
GGGTGGGAGTGGGGGCTGTGTGGGTGGGTGCAGCATGTTTTCTCTCATCTCCTTCCTTCATGGCTGCACCTCTCTCATCGAAGACCCATCTCACTTCAAGATCCTCCACAGAGATTTGGGAGGGACGACGACCAAGAGTCTGGACGAGAAAAGCATCCGAGAAGCGAACATCAGACGAAAGGGGGGTAGGGAGAGGTGGATGGAGAGATCAAATGAGTGACAGCAGATTAACTTTCTCACCTGTGAAAGTAGGACCAACCCAAGAAGTGTCGAGGTCCTCGGGAAGGCTGAAGAGTACCTGTGAAGGAGACGATAATTCTGATGGCAAGGGCCATGTGCTTTCGAAAAGAGGGACGTCGGGTACCAAGGGCCCGTCTACGCTTTCGGGAACCTTGATACTTGATGTGGTTATATTCACTGGAATCGCATCGTCCTGTTGCACGTATTTGACGCGCTTCAGCGGGCGAACTGACTCTGGTGAACTCTCCATCTGTACGGCTCGGCGCTGTCGAGACAGGGGACAACTCCGATGGGCCGTGCTGCAGTTAATGGGAGAGATGAGAGAACAGGACGGCACGTCGTTTCGGAGTCTACCGGGTCAGAACACCAAGGAAGGCCAGCGGCAGCGGGCGGCGGTAACAGGAAGCGACAGATGTTTGATGACCAGAGCCGCCGGGCCCACGGGCAACGCACAACCGTTGCGGCGCGTCGAATTGAGAGCCTATTGATGAGATACCAGTAGAGTGGTTCGCTTCAAGGCAATAAACCACGCCTACCGAGAGTGGGTTTTTGGGAGGATAGCGGGGGCGAAAGGAGACAACAAGAAGCGAAGAGGAAACAACACAACCGAGGAACCAGCAGAGGGGTGTTGAAGCAGAGTCAAGAAGAGCGTGAGGATATGGCGTGAGGTGAGTCTGGGGAGAGTACCTGCATTAAAAGGTAGGTTTTGGCCAGGCGCTATATTCAGTCTCTCTCGAACCCGTTTAGAGCTTTAACTAAAGCGATGTCTAGGAACCGTTAGAAACATCAAGGCCGATGGTTGGATTGCAGGCCTCCCCACTTGGAACCCGACGAGCTTAAAGCCCTTAACACAAGGGAAGTGAGTCCCTCTCCAATGGCTAGCAGCATGTCGCCTCACGATATTAGATGCAGTGCCGCCTGGTCACGATCGGTAGGGCGGGCAACCTGAAGGCGAATCTCACCCACCATTGCCTCACGCGCCTTACGCGCCTCCTGCCGCCGTCAAGACTGAGCTAGAGAGGGGATGAAAAGGCCAAGCAGGTGTGGCTATCCGACGACGTGATGGGACCTGGTCTTGCAGGGTCCAGGACCAGGGTGTCAGTTACGAAGTGGCCCAAGATGGATTTTTAGCGACAGGGGGGAAGACGCCATGGCGCACCTCTCAACTTAATCACCCGCCCTTGCTTCTTCAGGGTTGAGGGGGTCGACTGGTAAAGAAAACGGCCCAGTCACGATGAACCTTGACCAGAGGCACAAACGACGGGGGCCGACTTGCAGTCCAGTGCCAACAATACTACAAACGGTGCTTGGTACAACCTGTGAGACGGGTTGCGGTAACCCCCATACGCATTAGTGCTACCTGGAGCGAGTTGTCTCTTTTCCCATAGGCTTGTTGTCTCTTGTCTCGTCACTTGTTGCTCACACGGAAAAGTTGTGCTTGTGCCCGGCACCGCGTGTCTTGCCTCTCTACCGGCCTCATAAGGAGCAAGTTCCAAGTGACCGACTGGAGAGACCATATCATTCATTTTGTCGACCCAACGTTGGGTGTTGCCGTCGTCCTCCTACGCGGGCCAAAGACGCAGGACACTCACCGAGCACATTACTGTGACTTTTGTCTTTTGCCTCTCAGCACCGGCTTCTAGGCCTGGATACCACGCAAACCCGCCTATGGTATTCTCCGACGGTTACGCTACATGCTGCCCTCCTTTGACCGACACATGCGCATCTTTTTTTCTTTTCTTCTGTCTTAGGAGCGCGACCGCGAAACCCTAGGTGGACGGATACACAGATCCTAACAGCCATTTTCCCCCTCCCCCATCCATCAATCGCCCCAAAATTTTGCCTTCCCGCCACCGCGCCGCGCCGGTCCGGAGCCTTTCGTTAGCTTCCGTGCCACAACAATTTGCAAACACGCTACTGCTAGGTCCCGCGTGGACCATTGGTCGAAACTTCTCAGTATAGTACTGAGTACATAGTGACTCAAGATACATACCGTCCTATAGCTGCATACTCGCACATCGACGCTAGTTCACAATAGTATCGAGAGAGGTACATATACTACATACATACTGCCATCATGTCAATTCCGTCAGCTGCACTTGTCTTTGAATCGGGGATCAATGCCATCCCCAGCAACCCTATGGAGTCCAATTCTCTGGATGCCCTTGTCCGGCGTCAGTTGGAGGCTGCCTCCAGAGAGCTGGCATCAAAGACCAAGTACACCACCACTGAATCACAGTCTGAACACCAGAATATCATCAACGAGGTGGGGGAATATCTTGCCCAAACCGCCCAGATGTGGTTGTCTTTGACAGATAGACTGGTCCAAGGGCCGCATGTGACATCGGCTGCTGAGGCAGCGCATGAGCAGTCCTTCAATAAAACTCACATGGCGGATTTGAGGCCCATGGCTACAATGGACATGAACATCAGCAAACTCGGGTAAGTCTTTTTCACGCTTTAACCAGATGTAGTGTGCCTTGGCTCACCCAGCTCGACAGCAAGATCCGCGATCTGGCAGAAAAATTCTCCGAAGATGTGCAAGAAATCTGGCGAAGGACACCCGAGCCTGGAGGAGGACCGATATTATCTGCACCAACTTACCAGACCGCCTCTTCGTTACCTCCTATCAGATCCGAGCCTGTAAGCTGGACTCGGTCTTCTTTCTCTGTGGGAAACGACGTAGCTCCTGGATCCCGCGAAGGCCAGAGAACCTTGCTGGCATCTCGAAGCACAGATGATGCTCCATCGCCTGGCGGAAACGTTTCAGGTTCGGATGATTCTGGAGAAGACGAAGATGAACAATTCAGCAAAATCGACATGGAGGCTCTTAAACAGAGAGGTAAAGGCTCGTACCACTGTCCCTTGAAACATCGTTGCGATAAGGGCGGTGTTGACAAGGAGGGAAACCTTGTGGTGTTTGATCGAAATTCATCTTTCGCGTATGCTTGTCATCCTGATTTTGTGGTTTCAACTGACCCTTGTCATAGCCAACACTGCAATAAGCACCGGAAACCTTGGCGGTGCGATGTCCCTGGGTGCCCGAATCCGCCCAAGAAACGCAAGTTTGCCCGCCGAGATGGACTCGAAAGACACAAATTGACGGTCAAGCATCGGACATCTTGAGGCCCCGGTCACGAGCTCAATCTTGTGTTTGGTTTATGGGTTGCGTGACCTCGACCGGTCAGCTCCCTTACATTCGGAGACTCGTCTTTGATTGGGGGACACATGGCCGGTGAAAACAGATCACGCGGATCATGGAAACCCAAGCTGCCCGAATGTAGCATGAACCAATCACGACACGCCGAGGGATTATCTGCCAAAGCTAGGCCCATCTGTCAACGATTAAACGATGCACGAAATCATGGAAATTGATTCGGACCTACTTACGCATGGCCTTTACGGCAGCATGCAAGCTACAGCACGAGCATGACTGGCCTCTGCCTATTGGCGCATTATCCGCAGTTGAGCAACGGAAAGATAGTTGGAATTCCCTTGATTACCAGGCATAATTCCTGGTCATCAATTGGCCACCCAACATTTTGTGGAGGACAACTCATCTTGTCTCTGGATGGGGATGATGCAACCACCTGTAAGCTGGCACATCATCAGTCAGAGTCAACAAACAAACAATCGTTACATATGCAGCTAGCCTTCGGGCCAGATGCAGGAAAAACTTTTCACAACAATCGCAGGGCATCATCCTGACAAAGGATCGACCGGCTCATGGGTACTGCATTGAGTAGTTGAGATGGGCATGGCAGGCCTCAACGACTCAGAAGAGGCTGGATAACCCAGCAACGCTGCAGTCTAAGTCACAGATCAGCGTGTGCTTACAGGGCCAAGACGGACAGCAACATGGGGGAAAATCAGATATGGATATCAAGGCTTGACATTTTGGTTGCACGAATCTGCTGATTGTCGATAAGTCGTACGACGGGACCATACATCCAGATTCTTTTTCGAGAAAAAGAAGGACAGCCACGTCGGAGAGTGAAACAGGCTGCTGGAGTCTTACAAGAGGAGTGGAACAGGCTGCCCTCTCCCGCGCAAGGCAACGGAGGGGGTTTATTAGAGTACGTACAATACAGTACTAGGCTGGTCTTGCCTACTGCGAGAAGCGGGTGGCTTTGCCAAACTCGTGGGACGCTGGCCATAGATGACTTGCAGACATGCGATCTCATATCATACACAGCAATGTGACAGACATTCCAATTGCAGTGCAGGGTGCTTTCCAAGCTTCTAGAGGAGGAAAGTGACGCCTTCTGCCGTTCTTCTCTGGGGCCGCCCTAGACGGTGATCCCGGCACTAGGGACATTCCTCGGGGATGCACCCTGGCGATCACAATGTGAACCGGCCAGTTGGAAATAGCAATTGTGAGGGATCATGTGCATATGTTGACGGGAGTCTTGGACTGCCAGCATCATGACAGCATTGTGATGTGATTCGGGATGGTGGCCAGGCAGATAGGGCATCTAGGCATCTCATGGTAGCCTCAACCCGGCACTGCGATCGGGTCTTAATGACCAGTCTAACCTTTCCCCGCAAACTTCCCCTTGACATCTCGACTCCAGGGAAAAAGGCAAACAGGCTTCGCACACAACCCCTAGTGGCGCACGTGGCTTCCTAACGGTGCGGGACTATGGCGCTAGCAACTGGGAACTTGCATGGGTTGTGTAAGGGGAGTTTAGGCCCTAGTCCAGGGTCTAGGTATGAACCAGGAGACGAGTCCAGACGAGATAGGACGGACGGAACGAGAAGGGGAGAGAGGAGAAAAGGAAAGAGAAAAGAAGAGAGGAAACAAAAGAAAGTCAGATGAGCGGTGTGTTCCGGAGACTACGGAAAGGTACGCCTGTCAAAGCGTCAACTTCAGCTTCAAATGGTACGGATACCTACCTAACTACCTTGATGAACCAGGTAGCACAGCAAGGACCACCGACCGACCAATACTGCGCACTCAGGTCAGGTCAGTGTGTTTTTTTTTCTTGTGCCACCCGAGTTGAATTGAGTTGAGTTGAGTTGTCAGAGCGCCCCGTGCTGAACCTGTCAGATCTGGGATTCATAACTACGGATACCTAACTTGACTAGCTGTTACCCAATGCTTGGGTACATTGTATCTGTGCCGTACCCATAAAGCAGATCTCGTGGGGGATCCCTGGATGCCTGCCAGCCAACCAGCCAACTGGGCAACCCAATGCATGACGATTATGGGTTCCAAAGCACTGTAGTTGGCTACTGTACAGCATCGATTGCTTGCGGGAAAGCTGCATAGCTGCATACATACAGACAGTACGGTGCAGTAATCTCGCCCAACCCGGGCGTCATGTCTTGAGTTTATCACCAGAAGGCTTATCGTCGTCAAGTTGAACCATGAGCGAGCATCACAGGCTTGTGGAACAGCCAAGAAACGCCCCCCGCGACCAACCAAAACCCATGCTCAGTCAGTCAGCCATAGCAGTTGAGGTGAGCTAGGTCAGGCCAGACCAGGCAAAGGAAGGTTGCCGTTTAGTTCCAGCACCTTGTTTGGCTGGGTTATTTTACTTTTTTGTCGTTTCGGGGGGAGTGGAGAATGCCGTGCGATGAGAGAAAAGAGCATCTTTTCTTCTTCTCTCACCTACCTACCTATCCCGCTCAGCCAATTTACCAGCTGGACCAGGTTAATTACTCTGTGAGAAAAGTACGACACAACAAGTTGTTCGTGTGTATCTTTTTCCTTCTCCCTGATGCACTTTTGACACCCCCCCATACAGCCAATGATGCTTAGCCCAGCGGATGCATACTTGACTAGTTGCTGAGTCTGAGTCCGAGAGTACATATTTTTTTACTTTTCTTTATTGGTATTGCTGTTGCTCTGTGTTATTTCATTCATTCATTTCATTTTTCCTTTTTCTTTCTGAGTCAACGCCCCCTTTTGCTCGAGCCTTCAAAATGAGACAGCTCCTTGGTACGAGTCCTCGTCAATCAATCAATCAATCAACCCATTGAACTCATGCTCGAGGAGTGTGGAACCATGGGGCCAAGGGTAATGTAGGTAGCTACCTACCTAGCTGATCTCTTTCACTACGGGTACACTACATTACGCTGCACAGCAGGGCTGTGCGCCATGTACCTATGTATTGGATATTCGAACGCCTTGTCCGAGCCTTACTTGCGCGCATGTGGACATGACTCTATGTACACTACGCTACCTACACTACACTACCTACACTACACTACACTGCCTGACCTTACCTACACAACACAAGACGACATTGACCGGCAATCGTCTCTTCTCAACGGTTACTAGTTTCGGCTTTTTGGCGTCTCTGAGTCGACCGCTATTTGGCATTGGCCTACAATTCCCGGCCCGGTCATGGGTTTGGGAGTTGAAGGTTTTCAATATAAAGTTGGCGCGCGCACCCATGGATGGGAGCTAACATGACGCCAACAAGTCTCACTTTTTCTATACACCAAGAACATTCTCTATAATCTTTTAGACACAAATTGCCTTCTACTGAGACCTCAATTGTATACAGCAACACCACCTCTCCATCATGGCCATTCCTTCTGTCCTCATCATAGGGGCTGGCAACTTTGGTGCCGCGACTGCGCTCTCGCTCCGCAGGAAGGGCAACGTCAACGTCACCATTGTCGACTCTGCCAACTTCCCCAACCCCAGAGCCGCATCTCACGACATCAACAAGATTGTCCGCGATGACTATCCAGACAGGCTCTACATGCGTCTGCTCAAGAAGGCCATGCCTCTCTGGCGGCAGGACGACCTGTACAAGACGTGGTACCACGAAGTCGGCATGCTCCGTGTCGACTCTACCTCGTTTGGCGAAGAGAGTATCAAGTCATACAGCGACATGGGGATCCCCAACAGGTCTGAGCTTCTGCCCGTCGATGAGGTGCGCCGTCGGTGGAACGGTGCCTTTGAGACGGCTGATCTCGAGGGCGTCGACAAGGTTCTTTGGAACCCTGACGTAGGGTTCGCCAGGGCTGACAAGGCTCTCGGTGCGGTGGTGCAGGCTGCGGTCGATCTCGGAGCCGAGTTTGTCGTTGGAGAAGTGACGACACTCGACTTTGGCTCCGAGGGCCAATGTACCGGGGTCACGCTCAAGGACGGCACGACGCTGCGTGCTGACAAGATCCTACTCGCTGCTGGAGCTCGAACGGCGTCGCTACTCGCCCAGAGCGCACCCGAAAAGCCACTGCTCCATGCTGGCGAAAGACTGTTGGCTACGGGGGCTGTGAGCTTCTATGCGAAGCTGCATGGCGAACAGAAAGACAAGTTTTCGACAATCCCAGTACTCAAGAACTGCTTACCTCAGGTAAAGGGTACGTATTGATTGTTGTTGTTTGTTGTTTATGTTACAGCCGAGGAAGACGGATATTGTCGGTACTGGATTGGATTGGGCTGAAGTGAACTGGGCTGAGCTGAGCTAACAACTCATCTCATCTGCAGGCGAAGGCATGTCAATTCTCGATGACGGAACCATCAAGTTCAACTGCGACATGTGTTTCACCAACTATCAAGTATTCCCTCCAACCGGTGAGGCCATGTCAGTTGTGCCTGACCAGTCCATGTACAACACGTGGACAGGACCTCGGTTCCTCAAGTTCTTTGAAGACAGGGCGCGACGGACATTCAATGGCCTATACGGCAAGGGAGTTGAGAATATCAAGATTGAGGCCTACCGGATGTGTTGGTAAGCAAGACCGCCACCCACTCTAATCCCCCATCATTATAGCATTTGGGTTGACCGGTCTCTGCCACAGGGACGCATCGACACCGACGCATGACTTTCTCATATCACCGCATCCACAGAGCGACAATCTCTATATCGCAACTGGAGGTTCTTTCCATGGATGGAAGTTCCTGCCCGTCATTGGCGACTACGTCGTGGATATGATGCAGGGAACCCTTGACAGCGACCTAGCCGACCGATGGGCCTGGGACAAGAAGGGCGGCGACGGTCACTCAGCAAACCCGACATATCAAATTGTCGGGGACTTGCAAGATTGGACCCGGGGTTGGGCTAACTAGAGCCAGGAGAGAACGAACCATTCTTTTTTTCCCTTTCCTCCTCCCTTTTCTTTCTGTCTCTCTTTCTTTCTCTGTCCTGAGCAACGACAGTTGAGAAACGACAGCCAAGACTATGGCGTTGGAACTCCCCCGAAGGTGTGTGGGAGGATCGAAACCAAGATCAACCCAGCCCAACCCAACCCAACTAACGGGGTCATTGACAGCGCCAGCGACAGGGATCTAACTAGACAGGGACAGGGGTTGCTGTTGAGGGTTAGGGGTCAGGTCACTGTCACGACATGGGTGAGACAGGCGATGGATTGCACAGTAGGTATCATCTACCCCATGTCTCTCACTGGATCAGCGCCAAAGCTTTGAAAACCCCAACCAACCTACGGGCTGTATGCATGTATGTACATACATACATACATACAGTCGACAGCCATCGTACGTATTGCTATCACTTCGCTACGCTACGCCACGGATGACAGCGCTCCGAGCTGAACCAGCAACCTGGGAATGACGGCTCGGGATAGGCCATGCCTGTCTTGTGGCTCCCTTGGTTCTCACTATGTATTTTGGCATTTCTTTTTTTTCTGCTATAGCATGAGCATGAGCATGAACGGATACAAACTTGGAAGAAATGTCATGAGGGATATGGAGTATGGGGTAGCTTTTGAGCTAATTTGTTTCATTGCGATATCCATTGGTGTTGTTTTGTGTTTTCTTTTTTCGCATTTTTCTTCTTTTGTATCTTTTGTTGCTTGCCTCCCTGCTTCATGTTACCACGCCTCATTTTTGTTGTGCTTTTTCATGCTTTAATTGAGTAGACATATCATAACATATCATATTATGCATTGCCCTTTGGGTTCTATTGTTACATTCATGTTTGAGTATATCTTTCTCATTCGTCCACTGTGCCGTATTGCTTTTCCAGTTGTGGTGATTATGGTCCTAGACCGTCAGCATTTCTCAAATGGATGGAGGTTGAAAACCACCAGTTTTATTTTTTTCAGTTACACGACATATGTATTATGCAGGCGCTTAAGTCGATACAACTTCTCTCTCGGCCAGTCTTCCGAGTCCCCTTATCAGAAAGTGCAATTGTGATGTGTCCTGGTCGGAGAATATTAATGGGATATAGTGATATATGACAGGATGTAGGACCACACCACGGCACATGGACTTGGCATATCGGTGACAAGTCTAGGTGAGAGAACACCATACATGACATGGTATTATATGCTTCTGGTTGACTATATCGTCTACTGCATAGTAATACATACATAGAACTGGATCACAAGGATAGCAACGAGACTCTAGGTCCCATACGAGAAACACCCCCAGTCATTATGTTTTCTGATATGCCAGTTGACCCCTTGAATAGATAGATGGTAGTCGATGGCCCCTGACAAGCCTGCTCGGTTAGCGGAAGATACGATAACGATCCAAGGGCTACAGTTGGACTAGTTGAAGCACAGACTTGGGCTGTAAACAGAGCCTTCTATTCTCTTCCCTTGCTGACTCCTCCGGTCACTCTGATAGGTACTGTGCTCTACGGCTACTCCATGCATGGCTGGCGCATGGCATATGCTACTACTGTGGTGTAACTGCAAGCCCCTCAGAGATAAAGAAAGGGCGGGCGGTCTGCCAGGATCTAACATGTTACATCGTATGATGGTATCTAGATAACGAGGTGTTGAGTAGTTGGGTACTTAGCATGGTGGGTTTAGTTCGTGCTCGGGGGATAGATGAAGCAGGGGTGTTGCAGATCCCGCTTTGACCTCTCTTTGCCTAGTCAAGTTGATGCAATGCAATGTACATAACCATGGCTGTGGAGAAGAGCTTGAACCCTTGAAGTATCGATCCTACGAGTTGCCTCACTTACTTGAAGCCCTGTCTCTGAAATAGGGCTGTCGGAGGGTAACTTCCTAGCGACGTGTCGAGTAAAGAGAGAAGAGGGAAAGGTGAAGCCTACAGAGTTACAGCTATATGAGAAAGAGGCTGATGTTGGGGGGATTGTCGTAAGTTTGGGGTCATGGAAACCTCATTTTTATCTTGCCTTATCTGATATGTCAACTCTCGGGTCAGCCCTTGCATTTCCTCTTGACATGTCCCTAGAATCTGCATTCCTCTACTGCGATTGGAGAAGGACCAGGCACATATCTCAGTTTGTAATTCCCGACGAGTGTGGCATGTTTGCATCCTAACATCTCCATACCGGTCTGTATTTGACTTGGCTCTCAAGGTGCGTATCTTGATAGGTTGAGATGGAGGAACATGGATAATTGAAGGTCTAGCTTGCACCTGACGCGGTTGGTTTTTCTTCTTTATGGCTTCTTGTCTCCCTGCAGAGTTAGGTCTGGACTCTTGATATAGGGGCGTGTTTTCGATGTATGTAGCACGGCACAGAAAGTGCAGTCTCATGAAAGAATCGACGATAAGCTGCCATGTGGCTTCAGCTGTAATACCCCATTAATTAGAGTCTCTTTCATGACGCGGCAAACACGTGTACAGACACGACATGTGGCAACTCTAAGCTCAACGGCTGAGAGATCACCACAGCCTCATCAAACAGATCTCCCTTTGACAGCCTCGTATGACACATATCGTTTCGAAATCAGGAGTAGAACACCATGTGGCGTATCGGGTACTCTACCAGCATACATACAGTGTCTAGAATGCGTACGAGGTACATACACATATGCATTGTGATTCCCAGATCAACTCTACAGTAGCTTCTCTTCTATTTTCAGCTCCTCGCAGTAGCACGATCGAGGCCTCCTTTTTGAACATCCATCTTGGCAAAGAGGGGGGGGGGGGGGGGGGCAGGTTTTTTTTTTT
>JABFFJ010000524.1:0-19692 GCA_013623715.1 Fusarium verrucosum | reverse complement strand
TTATACCTTTCTTAATACCCTTACTTTGCCTTATAAATAATAAGCTAAGTGACCCGCATTAATATTCCTCGGTTCCTAAGAGTTGTATTAATTGTCTGTACTTTAGAATCATTCTCAAGTGTTTACTATATGGATCTTAACATAACTAACAAGGATTTCTCATTATGTTAACAGTCTCAACGCGCAAGAACTTTGAAGGCTATCTCTGTATACGTGTTTAAGACAGAGCGTATTTGGAATTTCTCCGCCTCTTCGTTGACGCCTAGATCGAATCGCCACCTTCTGTCAGAAATGAGCACTGGGTTGATGAAGATTTCACTTCTGAACAATAAATAATAGGCACCACGAAGGGATCAGATATAAGTGATCCGAGTCAGATTCTATATGGCCTTCTGGTTTCTGAGTAAAAAACTTGAGTGTATACACAAGGCAACCGAGCTTAAATGAAAACCTTGAAGGTCCAACGTCTACATAGTGACACTATGCAATAACTCTCTTAAACCACTCTCAAAAGCTTAAATATTATTATATTGAAGAGGAGAACATCAATGCCATCTTTTTATTCTCTTATAACATTGTCCACAAAACTTCAGTTTCCACATCTGACTGTCATCAAGTCTCCTCGACTCAACACAACCAAACCCCATCTACAAACACCTTTATCAACATTTACAATGCTTACCGCCACTGAAAAAGCCGCCACCGAGCAAGAAGTCGACGAATTTATGGAAGAATATGGCCACCTCTTTGGTGCCTCCCTCAGAGAAGCCGACTCTGCCCAGACTCCATCAAGCACACAAAGCACTAGCACAAATATCAAGAAATGTGCTACAAACAAACCTAAAGACAAATACGCACACCTCAGCCCCGAGATTGCTTCACACGCACGAGAATTTGATCGCTATTACTTTGTCAAACGCCACAGCCCCTGGAGCAAGGTGGAAGCCGATGAGTTCTCTGCACAATCACCCACAAACTCTGGCTCCACCACCAAGTTGGCTTGATGTTTCGGCCACTGAGGTACCTGATAATAGCGAATCGGAAAAGGAATCTGTGTGAGAGTCAGTCCAATGTTGAACCTGAGCTGTAAAATATTGGGAGTATAGATGAGTGAAGTAACTAAAAAAGAACAAAACTAGGTATGGTTGGAGAATAAACAAGTATTGATAAACAAACTCATGCTGTGGTGGATACGTGGACCAGATCATCTCTGGGCTAGGAAGTTTAATTGTTCAAGTCTAATGCTTCTGAACTAGACTTTGTTCACATTAATGATGCATCAGGATAACGTGATATATAATATTTGAATTAGTTTCTTTCGCTATAGGGACAAACTACAGTACAAACATGAAACCTCGTAATATAGACGACATTACTATGCGCTATGCGTAGCCAAGTCATGCAGACCCTTCGCACATGTATGCCATCTCTTCATGTCACCTTTCTCCCTACGCCCGGAACGCCTGGCTGCAGGCCACATCCCCCCATCGCATGGCATAGGTCTTCATCCCTATAATCCCTGTTGGAGCACCCGAGGTCCGGCTGCGCACATGCGAAGGCAAACATGGCGTGAGCTTTTGCCTATAATGTGCAAATATCTAATCAATGCAGATGACTTCTTCCCCATGTAACTCCTAGTTAGCGGGACTCTTGCTCTTCTCCTTGGGTTGCTCAGGCTTGTCCTTCTCCGTGTCAACGTCCATAGCATCGTCAGGGTGTTCACTCTGAGCCTTCTCGGTTGCTGCGGCAGGCTCTTCAGCGGCCTCTTCAGTAGGTTTGGGTTCTGAAGTGGACTCCTTATTGGCCGTGTCAGCAGCTTCCTGAGTCGGCTCGTCTTTTGTAGCCTCGTCTGTTGGCGCTGAAGGCTCGGTGGGTGCTTCAGGCTCGACCTCTTCCGTCTTGATTGTTGTCTCCTCTGCGGCTGTAGAATCTTCCATGCCGACATCGCCGTCCCTATCCACCACTTTACTAGTTTCTGGTTCCTTGGCGGCTTCGGTGGGCTTTTCGGTCTCCTTTGCTGGTTCCTTATCGGGCTGACCTGAGGCAGAGATGTCGTCGATAGTATCGTCATTTACATCGTGAGTATCCTCGGCAGCTTGTTCCTCAGCAGGCTCATCAGTGGAAGCACCGTTGGTCACCTTGGCAGGAGGAGCATCAGTGTTATCCACCTCCATTTCTCCCTTGCGGAAGTCGGTAAAGGTGCGCTTGTTACCATTCTCACGGGTAGCGCCATTGGCGCGTGCCATCTCGTCGTCGTCGCTGGCTTCGAACTCGTTATCGTGTTCAACATGCTTGTCCCAGCGGTGCTCGGTCATGCGAACATCCTTGTTCTCGTCCTCGTCAAGGTCATCCAACTCAGCCTCTTCCTCGTCAGTCATGCCACCAAAAGGCTTTCGTGGGACATCCTGCAGCTGCACTGACGGGGCAGGCCCAGTTTGTCGAAGATTATCGATGACCTGGGAGGTGATCTTCTCGAGGTATTCTCGGCTGTTGGAGTTTTCCATGTTGGAGGAACGGACATTGAGCTCAAAGTCGGGAGCATAGTACTGCCTTGCGTCAGCGAAAGCCTGTCAAGTCATACCTACATTACTTACTTCGTAGTATTCATTGTAGGGTAGGGTTCGGTCCATTTCCCTGCCCACAAGAACACCAGTCTCGAAAGCCCATGTGCGGGCGACGTTGCGCATTGTGTAGCCACCTCCACCAAGAACCAGAGTGGGGAGATTGAAGCTCTTGACAAAGTTCACGCAGTTAGCGTGACCGTCCATGCTCAGGTTAAAACAACCCAGTCGATCACCAGACAGACTGTCACCGCCACATTGCAGAACGACAGCCTCAGGCTGGAAGTACTTCATAACGTTCTCAATGACTGGCTGGAAGATTGAACGGTACGACACATCGGTGATACCATCTCGAAGAGGGAAGTTGACGGCGTAATTCTTCCCCTGTCCAATACCGGTATCTCTAAGCTCGCCAGTGCCTGGGAAGTACTCGCCGTACTTGTGGAATGAAACGGTCATGACACGGTCGGTGGTGTAGAAAGCCTCCTCAACACCATCACCGTGATGGACATCGATATCGATGTAGAGAACTCGCTTTTTGAATCGGAGGAGTTCGAGAATACCGAGAACGATATCTAAAATCAGTCAGAGTGTGTTATTCGCAAGGGTTAAAGTGAGGTGAAATACCGTTGACGTAGCAGAAACCACTGGCTTCGCATTTCTTGGCGTGGTG
Source organism: Fusarium verrucosum (assembly GCA_013623715.1). Classification (NCBI taxonomy): domain Eukaryota; kingdom Fungi; phylum Ascomycota; class Sordariomycetes; order Hypocreales; family Nectriaceae; genus Fusarium; species Fusarium verrucosum. Next base: position 16,458 of record JABFFJ010000524.1, on the reverse strand, counting down.
AAGACCACCAGCCCAATTAATGGCAATGTCGCACTTTTGACGGTTCAGTCGCGCAGCGCCCTCCATACTGCCGCCCGCACTGATACCACAAAATTCGAACAAGCCGTCGAATACAGGACAATCATCTCCGACGTTGTATTTGCCTTGCTCCCTCATGAAGCTGTCCATGTTGTCTGGTGTGACCTTTTGGAGGAAATCGATGTAGTCGTCTGTGTGAAATTGGGTCATCTCGCCTCGAGTCGCAGGTTTCGCGCGCTATGAAATGGTCAGTATGAAATTTACAATGAGAAAGTGCATGGTGTAAAGCTGTGGTCAGGGTCGGACTCACGTATATTTCCATCTTCTGATACAGGTTGTACTGCATAATCAAGCTATGCGCCAATCTAATGCGATGAGGCTTCATAGGATGTCCAGTAACATAGGCATAGTTACCAATGTCGGAGTCGTAGAAATAAGCGACCTTTTTGGGTGATGCGCCATTGAGCGCAACTGAGCCGAGCTCGACACGTATATCGTCGCCCATAATTGCGGCTACTCGTGTTGTCGCGAATCTCGGGAAGCGGGTGGGAAGAAAGGGTTTAAGTTGGATTTGCACTGAGAAGTAAGTAAAAGGATCTTGAATTAAGATTTGGATGATTCAGCTCAACGAGAGCCCAGCATGATCAACCCAAGGGTGGGAAATATTTTGGTAGAATGTGGGAGGACTTGGACGAGAATCCTTGAATCTTATTAGTTCAAGTTACATGGTAAAGACACTGGCTACTGCGAAGCACATCCCGAGCTCAGGATGGCCCGTTTACACCGGATTAATAATAGACCGCTCCTATCGATACAGCCACATTTTGAGCCCCTCATGAGATATGTACGCCACAGAGCAACCTCAAGCTCCTCCTCTCTTCTTCCACGTGACGTGACTAAGCTCCCAGCTGTGATTCCCAGGCTGCCGGGCTGGCGTCAACGTCAATTACCTTCGACCCAGCTCCGATCATAGCAACGCCCTCCATTATTGCCCGCATCAACACCAACGCCTCCACGCTTTTTTTGTCGACGATTTCTCTACGCGCATATTACCTTTACACTTTTTAACACATCGTCGAAATTATGGAGCGCTTCAGGAGTTTGCTTGGTGGCGGTGGAATGGGCCTTGGAGGAGCTACTCATGGCACTGTAAGCTACGATCCTGCTCATCCAAGCTCTCTCGTGGAGTATGCTTGCAATTCTGAGCTTGGCTAACCATTGTGAATAGGACAATACCAACCTGATTGACAATTCCGAAACGGTCTACATCTCCTCTCTTGCCCTACTCAAGATGCTTCGACACGGCCGTGCAGGTGTGCCCATGGAAGTCATGGGTCTGATGCTAGGCGAGTTTGTGGATGACTTCACTGTAAAGGTCATGGACGTATTTGCCATGCCTCAGAGCGGTACCGGCGTTAGTGTCGAAGCCGTCGACCCCGTTTTCCAGACCAAAATGATGGACATGCTTAGGCAAACAGGAAGGTCAGTTATCTATGGTTTCCCCATTCATCGTCACTAGCTAACGTATTCAACAGGCCCGAGTCTGTCGTCGGATGGTACCACTCGCATCCTGGTTTTGGTTGCTGGCTCTCTTCTGTTGATATCAACACACAGCAGTCCTTCGAGCAACTGAACCCTCGTGCCGTCGCCGTCGTCATCGATCCCATCCAGTCTGTGAAGGGCAAAGTCGTCATTGACGCATTCCGACTCATCAACCCTCAGCTCCTGATGCTTGGTCAAGAACCTCGTCAGAGCACCAGCAACCTGGGTCATTTGAATAAGCCCTCGATCCAGGCCCTTATTCATGGCCTGAACAGACACTACTACTCGATTGGAATCAACTACCGCAAGACCGCTCTCGAAGAGAACATGCTCATGAACCTGCACAAGCACGTGTGGACTGAGGCCTTGGAGATGGACGACTTCCGACACGAGGGCTGCAAGAACAAGGACCGACTGCAACAGCTGGTCACATTGGCAGATGGTTACGAGAAGCGTGTGAAGGAGGAGACCGAGTTGACCAAGGATCAGCTCAAGACTCGATACGTTGGCAAGTTGGACCCCAAGAAGCATCTCGAGGATGTTGGTCAGGAGCTCATTGAGGACAACATTGTATCTGTGTCGAGACAAATGATTGACAAGGAGGCTACCATGCCCAGAAAGGATGCGCCAGCGGGGTCTAAGGGACAAGTGAATGGCGAGCAAATGGAGGTGGAGGAGGAGTTATAAGCGAGAGAAAACATCAAATACCGGTACCTTATACAAGGATAACCATGACGAGGCCACGGGATGGACTTGTAAGATTAATGGGCGTTGGCGGTCGGGACGGACGATTTAGAGACCTAGCCATGTCACGAATTATTGCACAAGGTTAGCATCATAGTATGCATGAAATTATTTCCGCGTGTATCTCTGTTCGCTTGGGTGTGAGTTGAGATGGGGCTGATTGTAGGTGTGTTCAAGAGGCTATCAACATTGTTAGGTGAACGTTGTTGAACACATGTCGAACATGCAGCTATCCTTAACGTGAACAAAGCGCAGTGATCCAGATATAATGAGAAGCCTTGCATATGAGTCCCGCTTCTTTCGTTTTTCTCCAAAGGAATCGCATATCTCGACATAGTGTATATTTCCACCATCTTCACTTGCTTATAGCACATCACATATCAGTTTGCACGAGAACAAAGCCAACAACAAACCGCCACGAAAAGCCACTCACCATCACCGAAAATTTTTCAAAGCAGAAGAGATAACTATCTCATACGTATACGAAAATCGAAGTTAATAACGACAGGCAAGTCCTCATTTCCTTGTTGTAGAGAGAGAGAGTTGCGGATTTGTCCCTGAGAAAATCATGGGCTTTCGAACACTTCTGCGCTCCCTCATGAAGAAGTTTTTTTCCTCCAGTGATTCTAACTGCGATGTGAAGATAGAACCCTTTGAAGGAGAATATCGTCGCGACCAACAGAATGGACAAAAGACGCGGAATAATAAGACGCGACCTTGTCAGCAAGGTGGTGATGATTATTCAGGTTGTGGATATGATGACAGTCACAAGGATCATCAGACGTCAGGCGGTCAAAAGCATCCTCTCAGTGTGGTTCCACGTCAACGTCCCCCACATCAAGGCCGAAAGTCTCCATCAGATATACCCCTGCATAATCAGGGCCACAATGTTCAACATCGCTATCCGTACCAACAACAACAACACACGTGCGGCGGATCGAGAAATGAGAAGCTTCTTGGTCGACGACGACGAGAAAGAACAGGGAGCAACGAAGCAATCCTGTTCTCCCAAGACCGCTCAATGAACCGCGAGGCCGTATGTGAGGTAATCGACACGATAGCTCTCCGCTTCGGGCACATCCCCTACGCCGTCAGCGGCATGGCCGCAATGGCCTACTACGGCTATGACGCGAGGCCCTATAAAGTGAGCATCGTATGTCCCGAGCACACGCGCGAGAACCAGAAATGCTGGGCCAGAGCGCAGGGCATGATCCCCATACCGCGCCGACACGACATCTGGGGCGTCGCGACCTCTGATGGCGTTATTCGCCAGATCCGCGTGAGGTTCCCCTACGATTTCGATGAGATGCATGCCCTAAAAATAGGCAACTCTGCCGTCTCTATGCTGTCGCTGGCGGGTCTGGCTGATGAGCTTGCGAGGACCTATGTGAATGAGCTGAAGCATTCAGACCACAAGAGACAGAATAGTCTCGCCCGCGAGATGGTCTGGATTCTCAAGAGGATTATTCAGTGCAGGTTACCTGAGCATATGCTGCGTCCTGAGAGGATACCTCATCTTATCAAGGAGACCTTTTGGTTGCCATTTACGCTATCGTACCCGGATTCGGTGCCTTTATTTGCGAAAGCCGGATGGAGGATTCCCAGCGAGGGATGGTTAATGGATGAGATGGAGACGAACGACATGGTATGATTTGGAGTTTGGGGAATTGTAACGATGGTATGGTTTATGGATGGTTTACGGGAACGATGATACCCTGGATTTTTTTATTTCCTTTGTCCAGATATTTAGCTAATGATGAGACGATAAGCATTTACGGATAGACTGACAACTGACCGATTTTGTAAGGCTTTTAGAGTTTGAGGCAATTGATGCACACACAAAGACACTAATTAATTTTAATTATGGGTTTTTTATTAGTGACAGCAGTTCATCATTCTATCTGGCTAGAACTCAGACTTCTACTGCTGCTGGTATCTAATCTCATAAGCGCCTTTGCGCATCGAATCTCAAAGAATGCCACTCTACTCAACCTTTCCATACACCGAGTGAGAGTAATGCACCAAGCATATCTATCCGCGAATCTTGAGTGTGTTGAGGACATACCCAATGGTGAACGCCTCATACACCTTGATGTAGCTCAGATGGACGGTCAATTCCTTGCCTCCAGCCTCACAGTAGGGATCGCCCTTATCGCAGAAGGACACGGTCTTGTGGGCAATGCTGTTACAGCCGGCGGGAAAGTTGCGAGGAAAGATCTGTAATATGTCAGTTGTATTCATATTGCGTTGGTTCTTCATGACTTACTCCACTGCCCTGGCTAGTGCCGATGTGGAAGGACTGGCCTTCGGTGAGACTGGGATCACCCATAGCGATGATGGCGGCGACTGACAGAGGTTAGCTATCTTCCAAAGATCTATAGGGAATGGATGTCTTCTTACCTTTGTCCGTAATGTAGGCAGGCTGAGGAAAGGTAGCGGGGAAGCCCTTCGAACTGGCACCGCACATAGTGTCCATGATGACATGAGCTCCCTAGAAAACATTAGCAAGGCCAATTACAAAAGGGAACCCGAGAACTTACCTGAGAGTAGCCCATGAGGATGATCTTGGTGTGAGGGCAGTTCTTGGCGTACTCGTTGATGAGTGCAGTCATGGTTCGAACACCCTTGGTCTGGGACTCAACATACTCATCATAGAGAGCAGGATAGACAAGGGCCTCCATATCAGAACCCGGAATAAGCTTGAGAATCTTCTCAGCGACGGCACCCATGGCACCAGGGCCCTGAGGCTCAAGACTGCCGCGAGCAACGATGATATGAGCACCCTTGGCGCAAGTAGTAAACGAAGGAGGTTTGGCGGCCGCGGCCAGAGCCATGAAGAGGCTCAGAACGAGCATAAATGAAATCATGGTTTCGGTGTCTGGTACTGAAAGTCTATATGAAGGTGATCAGAAAGAAAGTTTATTATGAGATGGTAAAGAGGGAATCGCTTACAGGGATGTGTAAGTTGACCTTGACGGGTTGCGATTATCGAATCGATGGCTTCGGTGCTATCTTAGCTGAGGTGAGGAAGAGAGAAAAGAGACCAGAATAACAGAGAGGGCGAGAAAATATATAGTTTACTTTTGGCAGCCACTGCCAGTCGCAATGACAGTCGCATCAATCTCACGATAGCTACCTTTTGATATTAGCAGTGCCAGACCAGCGGCGCATTTCACTAGTGTCAGACCCACAGTAGCATTTTAGGGCAGATGGAAAAAGCAAAACCATGGACTGAATCTGTCAAATCGCATCTTTGCAACTTTTGCGGTTCGGTTGGTTTGCAGGGACTGGGGTGGATAGATGGCATCGGACTTGTTTCTTCTTCTGGCCATTCTAGTCTGCGTAACTCGACGGCCAGACATGTTTATATGTATGAAATGATGTTATGCAGAATGGATAAGAATGTCAAAGTTAGAGTTTATATATATATATGTGGTCTGGATAAACTGTTAGGCGGATTAATTGGGATTACATAGCTCTGATCTTTATATCGTGGCCTTTATGCTTGTTCAGCAAAGAGGATAGCAATTCGTAGTACCCGCAAGCATAACTCAGGATCGGATCTAAACGATTGCTGCGATTCCCGTTTGTTCAGCAAGCTCAAAACATGTGTTGGTTGTTCCAAGGGTATCCTCGTCTTAGTTGGTTTGGTTGCTTTGTCTCTTTTATTGGCAAACTGGAGGAACTCGCCCCTATTCGCAGTGAAGCGACAACTACTGCACATTTACATTAGCTCTCACGCTCATGTTAGAGATTAAGCATGATAAATCAGTCTCGTGACAAAAGTTCGGCAAGAATAAGACCTGATGCGGTAACTGGGACAGAAATGATCTCCACCAGATATGAGAAGGTTGTCTGATCAGAGTTGAGGGAATTGTGTGAAACGCGTATTCCTGTAATTAACTCGAGTAGGATGATATTAGCAGATAAATCTCGGAAAGTATACTGGAAACGGTCTTCATTCGGATGTTCACGGTTGTTGGGTTTGCTGTAGCGTATTGTTCATCTGAGACTGTTAGTCCGTGTATGCAACTCGAATACCAGCCCTCAAGATCAAGACAACCGTGAACATCATAGATATAGCTGAGAATGATAACCTTATAGTATTATCTTGTAGCACGAACTCACAAAAACATCACGATAGACTGTCTTGTTGTCAACAGGGCTTTGCTATCCGATTTATGTTACATAACTTGCATTCATGCACTGAGCTGTTTTAGCAAACGAGCAAACACTTAAGTGAACAGGTACAAACGTTTTAAATGGCTAGCAAAAGTATCTTTTAAAAGGAGAGACCCCAATTACGCTGGTAGCGAAAAAGTAGAATGGACACTCGATAAGTTTACACGTGTCCGCGACCTTGAATAATGACTGATGCCAAATGTTTTGACATAAAGTCGCTATTTCTTAGTATATACCCTCCTCCCCTTTTCCCAATCATGCACGAATTTAGGCACATGAGTTATGATTTGATACTTACACCTCATAGCCTCAAACACGAGGTCAGGTTGGAACTCTGTATACAACGTGTTCTGTTCAGTTCCTACGTCAGCCAACTATTCACACAAGTCACCCAAAAACAAAAACTTACCGGATCCGCATTGTATCGATAAGTATACTCTGCCTCTTTATCCCCGATAACCTGCTTAGGCAGTCCTGAAGTCTCCACCATGAGCTGTACCTCGCAGGTCCTCTCCATCAGCGTGAACAAATACGCCGCTTCGTCAACCGTTCCTCCAGTGGTCAGCAGCCCATGGTTCTGGAGAATGACAGATCGGTTCTTGGGGCCCAGTGCTTCAGCGATACGAGCTCCCTCGTCGTCCTCAAACACGACACCTCCAAAGTTGGAGTACACGCTGTGGTCGTTGTAGAAGATACATGCGTCCTGGTTGAGCATGTCGAGAGGCCTGCCAAATGTCGACCAGGCCTTGCCGTACTTGGAGTGAGCGTGGCATGCGGCGTTTATGTCGGGTCTGGCTTTATGAATGGCTGCGTGGATTGTGAAACCAGCTGCGTTGACGGCGACCTGGTTGCCGCCAATGACTTTACCGTCTTCGTTGACGTGAACCAAGTGCTGCGCCAACATCATGCCAAAGTGCACACCCATACTGATACATTGTCAAAACAACGATTCAAGGATAAAAGAAAAACGACACTCACGGGTTAATCCAAAAGGTAGTAGGGTCAACAGGATCTCTCACGCTAATGTGTCCCGCAGCACCCTCGTGGAATCCATAGCGAGCAAATACACGCAACGCGCCGGCCATGTGCTCCAGCTGCCATTGGCGCTTGATATACGGATCCTTGATCTCGGGAATGCCTGGGTACGGAATACCGCCTGTTGCAATGGCTGCAAAGTTCTTGTCTTCTTTCTCTGCTTCTTCTTTCTCTGCTTCTTCTCTCTCTGCTTCTTCTTTCTCTGCTTCTACGCACCAGTTGAAGGATACTGATCGAGGCAAGTTCTTTGAGAAGGTCTTTGTGGTGAGCTTTTGTGAAGGGAGGATAGGTCGCGATTTAGACGCTAAGCTGCTGAATGAAAGTGAAGCTTGTTTTGAGATGAGTCGCCGTAGGGGCACTGTTCGAAGAGACGCCGATGAGAGCATTTTGGTGATTTACGCTTGATGAATGAAGAGTAAATCAAACGTCTAGATTACATATGAGAGTTGAAAAAGAGACTGTGTAACTGATTGATATGTATTGCGATACTCGGTGTTTTTTCCGAGCTCTGAACCGGCTCAATCCCGGTCCCGCAAGTCAATTGAACGGCCAACCATCAGCTTCCCCGCCTCAAGATAAAGACCATGGAAGCTAATGTGTTCTTATGCAAACTATACACTTCAGTGGATCTGCTTATCTGCATCTGCGGGGTGCAGTTCGTATGACAAATCCTGGCTTTTTTATTTGCGTCGAGATGTTGTTGAGCTTCACTAACTAATTATCAAGACCCCCTGCGATTCATGAAAAACAAAAACATGTGCTCTGACCGGAGCAATCTATTACCTAGTTGCCTATTACCCAAGTATAATAACCTTCCCGCTCTATATATGTGACAATCTAGTCTGTGTATTTTCCTCCATCTGCACCACCATTTGGCTTGGTCCTCTCGATGCGGCCGAGACTCTGTCCGTCCATCCAGCCCTTTGGCCTTCTGCTCAACTTCCACCTTGCAAACATGCACAAGGCACCAAAGGTCTTGATGCCAAAAGCCACCCAGAGCAAGATCTCAGAGGCCAGGCGTCTCCTACCATGCATGCTGATGCCATCTGGCAACCTCTCCTCAAAATATCCCAGGTAACGGACAAAGAAAACTGAGTTGAGGCATGTGTGTCCGGCAGCGATGCCAAAGTAAGCAGCCGAGAGGGCCCAGTAAGCAAGGCGAACTTTGTCCCAGACGTAGTCGTCAAACTGCTCGATTTCCTCCTTGCTGCCTTTGGGAAGAGGACACCATCTCTTGCCAATGATGCATCGGCACTTCATCCAGTGAGGTCTGTTAGGAATAATCCACTCACGAAAGATGTCCATGGTGCCCAGAAGTAGGGCTGCGACGATGTTGATCCAGATGTTCCAGCTGGAAATGGGCAGTCCACCGCTGGCGATGAAGCTTCGCCAGGCTTCAAAGAAGATGTTGCCGCACGGATCTTCGTATGGGCCTGGCTTTGGGCAGATCCATGTATCTTCTGGTAGCTTAAGTTGTGTGGCAATCTGGTGAAGATCATTGACGATATTTGAGTGATATCGGAATCCTGAGGATGTGATGCCAGCTTTTGGAAGACCCTTGGGGGCGGTAGGATGTTCCCATCCAAAGGAGCTGGCAAACCAGTTTAGGTGCACCAAGAAGTAAGAGGTGTCATTGTTGGGGATGATACCATCAAACTGGTGAATTGTTAGTGATCGGAGGAGCCGGAAATAGTGGTTCATGGATCAAAGGCTTGGTTGATAAGAAAATTCGAAGGAGATGATGAGTTGACATACCGAAACCAGAGCCAATGGCTTCCAGAGGAGGCGATCAGGATCACCAGAAATGATTGTGGTACCGGCGATAAAGACAATAAAGACCAAAATGACTGATATGACACTACCAATTACAGCCAAAATGAGGAGAGCATCAGCAATGCCCTTCCTCGTAGGCCTGGTGAGGAGTTTGAGCATCGTGTAGCCCAGTTTCAGTGATGCTGACAATGACGTTACTGCTGGACAAGAGACGCGTCACTTTGTTAGGGCTCGTGAATGGATGAGAGAATGAATGAGACGAGCGAGGTCGAGAGTAAGAAGTTGCAGTTAGTTAATTGATCAAGACTTGGCCCCTATTCACATTGGTCGTGGTTTGTCAGATGGAATGAATAGAATGAATGAATGGGCTCAGCCTCGTTCTCATCACGCACGATACGAGAGAGAGAGTTCAATAACAACGCGGGGGGCTTGAGGCGAGTCGCCAAACTGGGTTTAGTCTAGTCAGCAATTCAGGGGTGTTTTTAGGAGACTGCAGCACGTGAGGCACTGAAGCCTACGATATAGACACTGATGAAGCTCTATAGATTTATTTGGTAGAGATTAGATGATGATCATCCAGGATATAATTAGGCTTAAAATAGATTCACCTGAAAAGCAGTGAACTTCCAAATATCACTAGGTTTTGGGCTTCAGTCTCGACCCATGAATGGATCCATCTCCAATTTCCATTCCTCGAGACCATCTCGCATCGAACGTTTAATATTACCATGAACCCCTGCTTTTCACCGGAAGCACCCGCTAATGACGAGCAACCGAAATATCAACACGGGCGCTATAAACTGAGTGATAGGCGCACGGGAATAAATGCAAAAGAATCCTTGTTGCCCATCTTTCATCCTCCTTCAAACCATGACGATCATTTCGCTTCTGCCTTTATCGGGGAGTTTGTATTGTGCTCTGCTGTTATTGGTTACTTGCTCCTCAATCTTATCAAGGTCGTATCAGGATATGGTTTCTGACCTTGAAGAAAGTGTCCTGAAACTTTGGTCATGGGAAGAACTGCATTGGAATAAGGCTAGGCGAGGAATGGACTATAGTCCGTGAAAAGCTCCGAGAACAACCAAGTGGGCAAGGTTTCTTATAAACTCGCGCTTCCAAGGGTTCGACAGTTAGTCTTTAAGCATGTCAACCTCCAAGCATGTAAGTCTCTTGACAATAGATATTGACTGGTTTACCGTCAAGACTGTATTATTGATGGATTTCCATTCACCTATCATCCAGCTACTATACCTCCCATCGAACTATCGCCAGTATGCAATGGCTCCCATAAGCTCTTACACCTGCCGATGGCCTTAACTTCGCATAACCCTCAGATAAAACACAGGACCAACCACAACCCAATTGACTGTTTATAACAAGTTTCACCAGCTTAACGAGACACAACTCAACAAGGGTTCATTAACAACCTATCACGAGATTCTGCAGTTTAGGCAAACTAACTCTCACCAGGGTTTGAAACACCAAGTCTGTGCTCGATCGTGACCCCTCATTCAGGGACCGTCTGATGTCAAATGAGCGGATGAGTTTTTCCACCGCTCTCTGCTCGACTTTAACATGTTCAGGGTCCAAATCCTGCTGGGGTGGCATGTCACAGCTTTGCCTTATAAGAGACCATGTCGTCCGGAAAGAAAAGAAAAGATACGATAGCTTCAACTCGCTGGCGTTGGACGATTGACCTGGGGTCTAGTCCATTTTTACATTCTTTTTTCTATTCGTTCTTTACCAAAACCGACTTTATACCTTCTTTTCGTGCACAGTCCCGACCATTTACTTTCGTTGCTTGATATATATAAGTCGATATCATGTCTCGTCTTCTCACTTTTGCTGCCGGCCTGGCGCTGGCTGCTGCTCAGCTCACTTCCTCCTCGCTCGAGAACCACGTTGATACCCTCACTTTGGGTAGCTCTTTCAACCCCGTCAAGGAAGCCTACTGGACTGGTCTTCCTCACCATCGACGAACTCCCTTTGCTGTCTCTCCCGATGGCAAGACTGCTTTCCTGGCTTACCTCGATGCCAGCGGTACCGGTGTCCACATTCAGGGTGTTAACCCCAAGACCTTTGCCGCTGTTGGAACCCCCATCACTGTTAAGAATGGTAAGGAGGCTGGTGGTCTCGTTGCTCACAACGATGGCTTCGCTCTTTTGACCAACGAGGTTGTGTCTGGAGAGTCCAAGGACCCTCTCCCTGTCATCTACAAGTACACCAATGGCAAGCAGGCCTTCCGAACCCTTCTCGGTGGTTCTGGATTCTCTGGCAATGCTCTTGCTTCTCCCGATATCAACGGTGATCTTGTCTTCTCCGAGAAGGCCGGTTACTACGCCGCTTATATCGTCGTCACGTCCTACAGCGGCGATGCTGCTGGTCACTTTGGCGATGCCATCCGCTACATTACCCCTGAGGGCAAGGTCGAGGAGATCCAAGGCGCTTCTTCCTCTTGGGGCTGCTCCCACAACACCGGTATTGCCTTCGAGGCTGCCGATGAGCCTCCCTTCGCTTCCCTCTGCTCCGAGGACCAGGGTGCCATCTGGCTCAACACTGAGACTCAGGGCATGTCCAACAATGGCGTCAAGGTCTCCAACGAGCATGTCATCAACGGTGCTAGCAACGAGCCCATGGGTGGAATGGGTGGTTCTTACAGCTCTCTCGCTCGCTTCATCGGTGCTGACTCTTACATCTTCTCCTGGGTTTCTCGCGGTGCCGTCGACCTTACTGCTAACGACTGGTTGGGTAACGGCTACACTCATGCTGCGAACCGCACCAACAACCGTAACGTTGCTATTGCTCTGTTCTCCGATAAGAAGACCCTCGTTGGCGAGCAGGCTACTTCCAAGGTTGGTGCTAAGGATGGTGACAGCCAAGTCAACTGGATGACCGATGGTGCCAACGACTGCTCCAACGCCCACGCTGCTACTTTCGACGCCTCTACTGCTCTCATTACCTGGGAGGAGATCTCCAGCCCCGTTTGTGAGTTTGAGGCCATGGGCTGCAAGGGAAAGTTTGCCGGTACCAAGTTCCAGGTTGTCGATAGCAAGGGCAAGAAGCTTGGCTCCGCCATTACTTCTGACGATACCTACGTTGCTGGTGACATGGTCACTATGGCTGATGGTCGTATCTGCTGGCCCTACGTCAACATGGACTGGTCTCTCGACGGTCCTAAGCAGGCTGCCGATGTCAAGAAGATCTCTTTCGCTTGTGTTTCCAACGGTAAGGGCTCTGGTTCTGACTCTGGATCCGCTAGCAAGACTTCTACTGCTGTTGCCCAGCCCACTGCTACCAAGACTGCCAACAAGGGTGCTGCTAAGCCTTCCGCCGTCAAGTCGGTTGCCGCTGCTGAGATTTCTTCTGAAGAGGCCGCTGAGCTTCCCAAGGATGCTCCCCGTCCTTCTTTCACTTCTGTTTCCGACTCCGTGACTGAAGCTGAAGAGACCGATGCCCCCGAGGAGTGTCCAGCGGAGGAGGAGGATGACGCTTCCGTCACCACTGACGCCCCCGCCGAGACTCCCGTCGAAACAACTCCCACCGAGTCCAAGCCAGCCGGCGACGAAGAGGACTGTGATGAGGAAGAGAGCGGCAATGCAGCTGTAACCACTGACGCTCCTGCTGAGACCGCCCCAACCAAGTCCGAGCCCACAGGCGGTGAGGAAGACTGCGACGAGGAAAAGTCCGGAAACGAGACTGCTCCCGCTGAGACTATTCCCGCCAACACTGAGAGTGAGAAGGACTGTGATGAGGAAGAGTCTGGAAGCTCCCCTGTTGCTACTGAGGCCCCCGAGAAGAGTGCTCCCGCCTCCGCGAACGGTGAAGAGGATTGCAACGAGGAAGACTCTAGCGATGCCCCTGCTGCCACTAAGGTTCCTGCTGCGACCAAGCCCAAGTCCACAGGCGGTGAAGAAGACTGCGACGAAGAAGAGTCTGGAAACTCCGGTGTCAAGACTGATGCTCCTCTCGAGACCGCTGCCACCTCCACCGACGATAAGGACTGCGATGAGGAAGAGTCCAACAGTTCTCCCGTTACCACCAAGGCTCCCAAGCCTTCTGGCCGCCCTGGCTACCCCTGGTCTAACAAGAAGTCCAAGAAGCAATGCTTGGTCAAGACCGTCACCCGTACGACCTATGTGACTGCCACTGCTGCTGTTGACTACTAAACGGTTGATGTGAGTTTTCTGACGACAACGAACATGGGCTAGGCCTGTGCACATTCATTTTGATTGAATACCTTCTTGTATATAGTATATTTATTGTGAAGTATCGTGTCTGATGTATCAATGATATATGTCGATGTTGAAGCTTGTCTCTGAAATTAAAGTTTGTGTTTGGAATGTGACGTTTAGTGAACTATAATTTGAGGCGGGACAGCGTTCGGCTGTATAAGTGTTGCCGCTTTTAACTATCTCGTCTTACAGATGTTCTAGAACCCAATATTGAAGTAAGTTCCTCATATTATTCAAAGAAACTTCCAACGTGTTCTCTCAAAGGGCGATATCGTCAGAGACTTACATGAGATAAGATAGTTCGGTGAGACAACATGCCAAAACTTCAACCAAAAGCCATAGAGAAAATTCTGATTCATTTTTGCATTTCCGGGAGAACGGTTTCGCTTACTCACTGACACTAACAAATCCATGCATTTCCATGTCTTATCAGTAATTTTTAGCCCACTATTGTAACAAAAGTTTTGGGATTATCTCGGCGGTTTTTTTGGGAGGCGGAAGTGGATATCGTTTGGCGTGGCTGTCGTCATAGGGGTTTTTAGTATAACAAGTCTCTCGTTCCTCCATGAACCTTTTTCAACTACCAAACTTTTTCTCGCGCTGTAATTCTTCTTCAACTGATACTTCGGGGTCTTGTTTTTGAGTTCAAGAGACAATATCACGTCATGGTGAGGGTAGGCGGTTTTGGTGCTAACGGCACCATCTTGGGAGACGAGGAGACACCATTGTTGGGATCTTCACCTGTGAGATATCGGAAGAAGACCTTGAGGGGGCGTTTACATCATGATGTATCTTGTTCGTGGACAGATGCGGTGTTACTCGCCTGCTATCTTGTAACTGGACTCCTCGATAGCTCGTCTATCCAAGTCTGGGGAACTTTCGTCTCTATGCAGACAGGTTAGCAACGAACAACATCAAACAGCCCGAATAATCACTAACAAGTATCAGGAAACACCGTCTATGTCGGCCTCGGCCTTGCAAATCTCGCAACATCGATTCCCGGTCCTCGGCTGTATAAATCCGCCCTTTCCATCGCATCATTCTGTCTCGGCTCTTATATCTTTGCTCGCTTTCACCGTCTCGTGTCTCCTAGACGTCGATGGGTTCTCTGCGCCTCATTCACTGCCCAGGCCCTTATCACAAGCATGGCTGCACTCATCGTCACATTACGTCCACCTGGGCCAAACTCAGACAGTCTTGCATGGAATGTGCTCGTGCCCATTGCTCTCATGGCCTTTCAGAGCTGCGGACAAGCGGTAGCTAGTCGAGCTTTGAAGCAGGATGCACTTATTAGCTTGGTTCTCACGAGTGCATACTGCGACTTGTTCTCGGACAAGGAGCTTTTTGCATTTCAGAACGTGTCGAGGAATCAACGAGCAGCTGCGCCGTTGCTTCTTCTTTTCGGTGTGTTTGCCGGTGGGTTGTTTGCTCAGAGTCCGTTCGGCATTGCAGGAGCCCTATGGATCGCTGCAGGGTTAAAGTTGTGCATGGTCATGGCGTGGTTCTTGTGGAATGCAGAGGAGGAAACATAGGTGGATTATTTCCGGGTCTGCGGAATTAAATTAAAAGAATAAAATACAAAAGTTAATGAGTTATTCCCATTCAACGTCATTGTGCAGCTGCAGCGGTCAAGTGATATGGAGTTGAATTGGCTGATGCAACATTGGTGACAGACTGGTTGATCATGTCAGTCGGTATCAGGGATTTCGGAGTTGTAAACATCACGCCGAGAGCCTTGTCAGATACACTTACATGGTATAAATGAGCTTAATGATGGGGGATACAACAAAGAACCGAGGTCGGACATCCTTTTCAAAGACTCTCAATGATAGGAATTGGCTCTAGATACAGGATGTGCGTGCCGGGTTGGGTTGCATGGCGTGGACTCAATTCGTGACCTGTTTCTCCTTCGGGATGCCTATCTAGGCACTTGAATCTCCAATGGGATAACACGGCTTACTGTGATTTGCAAACAGGCAGATGATCTCCATGTCTAAACTGCCAGAGACAACCTCCGGGATCGGGCCACCCCACCAGCCGGGCCGGAGCCGAAGAATCTGCCTTTTTGGGAGAGCATCTCGGAGCTGTGGAACAGACAAAAGGGCCGGAAAAGCAAAGGCCGAGACAGTGATTGGTGAGTATGCGGCTTCGAATTAATGATTTAGCAAAAGAAAATTTTATATAATCGGGCCATTACGGCGTTACGGCTATAATATGAGAATTGTTCACGCATTGGGCACCTCTATTCCCTGTCTTATGCCCCCGCTTGGTTTGGGGTGTTATTGTGTCACAGTCGCAATTTACGTACTCTACAGGCTGATTGCCGAAGAAAGCGGAGCCTTGACCTGTTTGATGAGATTTTCTTTTCGTCTTTGTGATAGATCTTTTACTCTGCTGGTGTGAGTCCTCGGATATACGAGTGAAGATCTTGGAGTGGGGATACAGAAACGAAAAATCAAGATTCCCCGCGGGTAGAGTTGAAGTCACAGCTGCAGGCGGTTACGGGAAGAGTCGCGGGTGTAACGGTTTTGAAAGTAGGTAGAGAGATGTTGTGTCGTGTCCTGTCGTGTTGCTGACTGAGTGGTGAGTTGTTCAAGGTGGGAAATGATGAGCTTACAGGACAGCACAGCTCAACGGTCGACGGTAATAAGATATATTGTATTATTCGAGAGAGAGAAGAGAAGAGTCAATCAATAACCCCCACACACTCTTTCATGACACCACTGCGAGTCAGTCATTGGAGCAATCCGAGTGGTGATCTGATCGGCAGACGGTGGATCCCTCGTTTGCCGAGCGAGAGATGCGATGCAATGCGAAGAGATTCATTAGAGAAAGCTGAAGCTTAAGTTTTGTACGTATAGTAACTGTTGTAAAAGACCAAGACTCCCCCGCATTTGTTCGTCTTGGTTCCAAGACATTAATGTCTTGTCTT
>JABFFJ010000523.1:0-28432 GCA_013623715.1 Fusarium verrucosum | reverse complement strand
ATATAAGAGAAATATTTCCCTCTGAGGTAAGTAACTTAATTTTATACTGTATTATTAACTTCTTAATATAATTAATACCTATATAAGAATAGAGTAAGCCCTATAATAACACCTATAATGCACGCCCGTACAATCTGCAGCTCGCTGCCTTTTCCACAATCTTACGCATAGATCTCATAAATTAAAAGACAAGAAGGAAGGAAGGAAGACCAATATAATAATAAAAGATAAAAAAGAAGATAAAAATGATCCCCCATGTCAAATCCGCCCAATCCCAATGACTGGCATGTAGGGCATTCACTTCCCGCGTATACTTGATTTCAGAGCGTTTACTTCCCACTTTGACCCTCATGGATTCCTCGAACCTCTTGTATTCCGGGAATTCAGTTCTCCGTTTGTCATATAGGACTTCCCAGGCAAACTCATATTCTTTCCTTTCACCGATACTCTCAATCCATTCTGGAACTTTAAAGTTCCTGCCTGGTTCATTTAACAGCGCTATAAAAGCTTCGCGGCCGCTTTGAATTGCTTCAATCGCTTCGGACTCCTCAACGTCGCGTTCTCTCCGTCTTATGTTTTGAAGAAACTGCTCGGTATCTTCATCGAGGGACTTTTCAATTACCCCGTCCGTGATCTGGAGTTTTTGACGCGTATTGGCAATCAAAATTTCCAAAGCTGCTCTCCCGGCGTAAGCGAAGTTATTGGCGACCTCTTCCGTCACCTCCATGTCAGGGTCCCAATAGTAGAAGGCTTCCCACATGCTAGGATTCCAATTGTTGAAGATTTTCTCCAAAATCGGATCGCCACTCTTACTAGCCACTTGGACAACCCTTGGGGTTACGTTGATAGGATGGTTGCAGTTTCCGAGCACAAGTTCAAGTGTTGTTGGACCCTTCAAGATCGCTTTAACAAAAATATCTTCTTCCAATTCGAATCGGTACTCGGTCACGTCAACACACTGCGGGACATCAGATCTGTCCGGGGAGAGTTCCAGGGCCTGAAGGAGCTTCTGTAAAAGAGTCCCGACGTCAGGGTCTTTTTTGAGACATTCCAGTGCAAAACCAGCAGTGGGGTTGAAAGGATGTTCACTTTTATCCAATAGTCGCCTGGCTTCATCGTTTCCATGCTGGATGATCATGGACACAAACTGATCATCGATCGTCTCTATTAAGCCTTGTCGTTCAAGAAACTGTATCAATGAATGCGTTGTTTCTTTGCTCTCAAGCTTTCGTTGAAGTATCTGCGTGGATATTGCAGGAAGTTTCGATTGCAGGTCTTGAAGACTTTCCGCTTGTAAATCATCGGCTGGCAATTCCTCGCCCAGAAGGTAAACACACAAATCTCTCATGATCATTCTTTCCTCTTTAGCGTAATCTGCTTGAATAGCGGCGCTCTCAACCTTGGAGACCATTCCGAGCAGTGCGTAAAGTCTGTCTCTAGGATCTGTAGCTTGACAACCTTTGAACTTCCACAACAAGGTACAGAGGTTTGGACTTTTGTTCCACCAGGATGAGTGCCTGAAAGGACCGGGCATGATATCCAACACGGCTTGGCATTGTTCATTAACTGGAGCACCTAGCGCATGCGGCAAAAGAGTGAAAAGCTTGGTGGAAATTTCGCCCCTTGTCCATTTCACTCTGGCCCGTTTCGCATTAGCCACTTCCTGCAGAATCCAAACCCTTGTAAACCAAGGATGGGCCAAGAAACTCTGGAGGCCATTGATCAATTTCTCATGGCAAGATGCCCCAAGGCTATCCTCAACTTGAGTCCACTGATCTTTCCAATGAGCACCCTCCCGTGACCAGGATGTGAAAGCTTCAGGGGGCAATTTCTTCCTAAACTGCTCAATGGCAGAGTTCAGCAGAGCAGTATCGGGACTCAAGTGGTCAAACCATATGACCACGTTCTCAGCTTTCTTGAATATCTCTCCCATGTGACTGACTTGATGACCGCGTTCCCTGACGTTTCCTTGGTGGATGCACAAAGCATCGACCCAGAGGATTCGATCCACTTCCGGCTGTCTGAGAAGGAGCAGGGCGTCATGTAGACTTGGTGTAATTTGCATTGCCTTATCGTTGACTATGATTTCGTTAGACGTATCTTGACTTCCCCAGACGTAGGAGAGCGCGTCATAGGCCATGATAACCTCATTATCTAGGAACGCTTGAAAAATTCGACACTTTAATGGAGATTGAGAGCCCTTTTCAAGTTGTATGAGACGAAAGCCGGGTTGATCCAGGTCAAAAGCGTCATATCCGAATAAGTCCACAAATGCATGTTCTTTTACAAGCTGGTTGACATTGAGCTTGCTCGCTAGGAAAACGACATATAGAACTGCAGCCATGCCGGCACCGCGTTCCCTTGAGTAGCTCTCTTGGAATGAAGATACTCCACATACTGTCAGAAATGGGAGTTGTGGTTCGAGATTCGCTGCCGCCCGTTCAAAACAAATGATCTTGCTGTCTTTTCCCACCCTGTGCATGATCTCATCACTGGGCAATGGCTGGACAGAAGAACCGATCTTGCCGTACAATATCTGTGTTGAGGTATCCAGACCTGTGTCGCTAGCTTTGAGCTGTGACTTCATGTATTGTTTTAATTCAAAGACTTTAGGTCGAGTTTGGATGACAGTAATAACAGAAGTAGGCGGGCCAGTTAATTGATAGGTTGCCGAGAGACGACCAGAGTCAGATGTCTTTTCTGCGTCGAACTGGACTAGTCCTGGCTGTGGGCCCTGCGGCAATCCCACGACGACATCGCCAGTACTCGTGATGCCGCCCCTTGGTGCAACGGCGCCGACTCCCAGCAGAAATCCTGCTCGGATGGATGGGTATTGTCTGAGTAGATCGGTGACTGTATTCTTGACAAAGATGGACATGTTAAGAGGGGTCTCATTTTTGCCGACCAGGACGACATGATGAGGGCCAATCGTGCCAAGAGTGCATGCGGCTCCGGAGGGGGTCAAGAGGTATTCGGGATGAGCATCTTTTAAAAGGTCTCTTGCTTTCTTGTAATCATCTGGAAACGGTGCCACTATAGCGATGTGGTAACTACTTGTCTTGGATTGCTCCATTGTAGGCTACTATCGTATTGACGAAACGAAAGAATACTAAAGGACAGGGGAATGCACCATGATATTAATTATTTGCTACTAGATGCCAAGAGAAAGGGCATTGATGCCACGTCAGTATGCATTGAGGCTTAGAAAGCCACTATATTGGGGGTAGGTTGAAAACCTATCAAATGCCGAGCACCGCCTCAACACCTGGAAGAGTAATCAACAAATTATAAATACAACATAAGTGCATAGTGAGTAAAGCTGAAATCATGAAAATATATCCTGAAGAGACAAAACAAAAAGAAACCCAGGCTGTTCTAAGCTCCAGTACCTACCTATGCAAATACATTCTCCTTAAATCCAAACTCATAGTTCAAACGCGTGAGGAACTTGGCCTTCGTCTCAAGCTCTCTGCGTCATTTTTCTTATCATGTGCAGCGTTTAAAATCTTGATATATGCCCTGAAGCCGTTCATATATTGTAAGATGATATGATCTAGAGTACCTAGCTTAAAATCCAAGAAGGTACCTTCGGTTTTGGTCAAGTGGTTAGGTCCTAAATACATATTGTCTAACCTTTCGTCCGCAGCAACCGCAAACCCATCATAATCCACTTGGTACCACATTGGAAGAGGGCTGCTGTTCCACGTTCATATGTCTGACTTGGCAAGCATTCATAAACAGCAAAGTTATGGACTGCTCACTCAACCTTCTTCAACAGAGAAGGATTAGAAACTTGAACGCGTATCTCAAGATGTCATACTTGGATCCATGAACTTGGCTGAATATGATTGACTAATTTTATCGATCTCAATTGCATTCAATAAACAAATGATGTATTTTTAGCTAATCGGTAGCTATGATTTATGAATGATGAGCCATACTGCCAGTGGGAACATATCCATTTCTTTCCAACAAAGCTTCAGTTCTCAGTAATACACGTCATCAGCCATTAGCATCATCCATTCCACCCCATATCACTTTCACTTTTCAGTTGTAGTATTTGGATGCTCAACTTCCTCCTTATGAGCAGCACCAAGCTTGGCCTCAACATCACCCTGCTCAGCTCTAGTGGTAAGGTGAGTAGTAACATGAGTCTTCCAAGCTGGAGTACCAATGTACTTGATACCATTGGGATCCTCAAACATGAACGCAGTCTCCTCCAGTGTCTTTCCAGCAGTCTCGGGGAACATGAAGAAGACGTGGATGAACATGGCAACGTTGAAGACAGCAAAGATGATATAACTCTTCCAGGTGATGTTCTCGAAAGCTACGGGCGTGAACAGTCCAAGGGCAGTGTTGAAAGCCCAGTTGGCAGAGGTAGCAAGAGCAACACCCTTTCCACGGAGTCGCAGAGGGAACAGCTCAGGAGGATAGGTCCAAGACGCAGGTCCCCAAGTAGGAGCGAAAGAAGCGACGAAGAGGTATGTGCAAGCAATAAGACCCTTTGCAGGCGATCCACTAAGGCTCATGGAGACTTGGGGGGAGTCACGCTCGCTCTTGGGGATCTCAGTGCCGTGAGCAGCCAGGATACCTGCGTTGGCAAACATCCATGTACCCATGAGAGTAGCACCGATGAGGAACGTAGGACGGCGACCCCACTTGTCGATCCAGAGAAGGGCGGGAATAGTCATCAGGACATTGATGATGTACTGAATTGAAGAGGCGAGGAGATTGGCATTGCCCTTGTAGCCGGCCATGGCGAAGACGTAGGAGATATAGTACACTGGGCCTGGTTAGCACTGTTTAATTAATATGATTGAGGAGACTTACTCATCACGTTCATGCCGGTGAGCTGAGACCAAATCTGTGTGAAGAGTCCAATGACAGTTCGGTTGATCATGTTGGGTTTAAAGAGATCAAAGTATGTAACGTGAGCGATAGAGGCTTCGAAAGCGCACATGTCCTTGATGTCTTGCAACTCAAGAGCAACAAAAGGATGGTCGGGATCTCCATGTCCATGAACAAGAGTGAGAACGCTATGACACTCATCCCAACGATCCTTTCGTGCAAGCCAACGAGGAGACTCAGGCAGCAGCATCATCATAAAGAAGAGGAAGACGCCAGGGACCATCTGAAGACCCCATGGAACACGGAAGGCAGCGGTCGAGTAGTCGGACGAGGTACGGCCACCGATCATAGCGCTACCGTAGGAGATGTAGTACATGATGAGAATACCCCAAGTGATGGCCCATTGCTGCATACCGATGAAGCGACCTCGTTTGGAAGGGGGAGATATTTCAGCGATGTAGACGGGGACTTGAGCAGATTCGATACCGACTGCGAAACCGTTGATGATACGACCGACGACGAGCATTCCGATGTTCTGACAAGCGCAGGAGATGGTGGAACCAATGATCCTAGAAGCATTAGACTGCAATCGACACAGCGTGTCATTGGAGACTTACCAGACAATACATCCGATCATGATGGAATACTTCCTACCAAGGCGATCACTGAGGAACCCCGAGACCAAGGCTCCAAGCCATGAACCGGCAGCCATACTGGCCGTGATGCCTCCCTGATTCAACGACGTGGGACCACTGCAATCTTCATCATCGTCAAACGGGGGCCCCTTGGGACCTTGATTGAAGTAACATTTATAAGAGTTCTCGCCCAATTGGGCAGAGATGGAAGAAATATCGAAGCCAAAGAGTGCCCCGCCGACGACCGAGACACCGGCGATCACGTAAATGTTGCCGATAGGCATGGTGATGAATTATCAGTCAAATCGTCTGTGAAGGACAAGGAGACGACGAATGAGGGCGGGAATGTGATATATATGCTCCTTCACGACAGGTTACACTGGCCCTGGAGGACGTCCTCGGCCCTCGCGTGTCACGTTAATGTGCATGTTGTGTTGTGTTGTGTTGTGCCAGAAGAATCCTTCTGTTTGTCCTACTGTTACATACATGCAAGCTCCTGATACTGGAGATCCTTGCTGTTGGAGTGTACTCCACTGGCCACGGGGATAACGTTCTGGGGTCGAATAGAGAGAGAGGGTGGAGCTGGGGGGAAGTTGGATGTTTGCAGTAACATGAAATGTTTGTGATATGACGTATTGTGTGACCCTTCAGGTTTTTGGATGTTGGTGAAGTGATTTACTGTGGATAGCACGGCGGCATGTTGGCGATTGTCGCTATTCAGGAACCGTTTTCTCAATTCCAGCTTTTTATGCTAAATTCCAGCATTTCTAGCTGTTAAAAACTCTATTTGAGACCCAATTCTAACCCCATTCTCCCCATATTCCCAAAACCAGCAGAACCCCAAAGATCAGCGCCCTCATGGATGGGCTCCGTGACGTTACATATATAAGGCCGAGCATTTGGCCGTGAGCAGCGAATATTCATAGGCCGCGGAAAAAGGAAGCAAGCCGGACACATTACCCAACCAAATCCTCGGAACAGTTGGAGATGATGATTTCGGATCCGACCGAGGTGAGAGAACAGAAGAATCGTGTGTTTTCCCCGGATTGCCAGCGGTTGGGTAAAATAGGCCCGAATACCCCGACGATAAGCGCTGCAATGAGACGCTGGGGAAGCTTAATGGCCTGGGGAGAATGGACTGGGCATTGAGTCACATGGTTTGGCATATGAGGGAGGGTGTTGGAGAGTGTATGATTGTCAAACCACCGATAGCTCAATTGGGATGCTTATTCTGGCTAAATTGAACTTACATTAATTAATTTTTGCTTTTTTCCTTGTAAAGTCTCATGTTTTGCGTTGTCAGAAAATGTCTGTTGGTCATGTGCATTCAGTGGGGAGACAGTTTAATTGATGGGACAGACAAACAGTCGACCGAGGGGTGATTGACAGTACCTCAACATGCCGCAGTCACAATTGAAGGAATTGGTCTCTATTTTCATGATATTGGATCACAAGAACTCTAGACCTATGAATCTCATTACAATTCACTGCTTGACCTAACCTACACCGCTGAACCGCGTTGCGGCAAACCCTGGGTGAAACATGAGCTGAAGTCCACTCATTCCTTTCCGCCAAGTGTCTTACGAATATTCGTAAATGTTTTCTGCAGTGCTTCCGCAGTCGTACGAGTCAAACCCCCGTTCATTCAAAGCAATACGGACTGTCTGTCGCGTATGTACCTGGTATAGCCGCCGAAACCTCATCATGCCTGTTGCACCGGGTAATTTGAACTTGAGACACGTCCATACGCGATACCTAACCATGGCCGTAAACAAAACAAGAGAGCAACAAAACAGCTCCTCTCAAGGTAATCTCCGACGATGAATGGAATGGTGGTCAATAACTGTTGTGTCGTGCCGCATGTCTGCCGAAGCTAACGTGTGCCGATAGACTGACTACCTCTTTTGAGCTTGGTGTTGAATGAGGCTCATTCATCATCGGAAATAAGCGTTCCTGTTACTGTCAACTCACTCAAATGCGGGCTCGTTAGGTCTCGTCAATCAGACATCTAATTTATTACTCTTCAATATAGCGATATCTCTTCTAGCTAAAACCCAAGACGAGTAGGGGTAAGTACTAACCCTCGTCAAACCCATGCATGCATGCATGCAAGCAATGCTGCTAACGCCAAACTCCTTGTATGCTTTTAAAATGCTCACGCTCATGCTCGCTGATGAAGTTATGCCCCAAACTCCTCTATCACGCTCCTCGCCTCTGTAAAGTCATTAATGACCCCCGTATATGGCATCTTCAATCCGAATCCCTCAGGTCCACCGACCTTCATCCCCTTATCAGTCTTCCACAGCGGGTGCGCTGGCAGCGCAATTACATTAACGCGCAGTCCGTACCTCAAGTCCTGTGATCCAATGCCCTCGCCGTCTTGGCCCAGGATGGAAATGAGATCGGGAACTGTGCATACCACCTCTTGCGACTCTTCTGACCCGTCGGCGTCGCTGAGGGCCGCATACAGGTATTCGTTTTGGAAGGGGATCACCATGTGACGATCGCCGGGGACGTCTTGTTTGCTTGATCCATGTGACTCGCGCTCGTCTTCATTGAGGGGTGCGATGACTACTGAGCCCATAGTGTACCCGCCGCCAATGTAGCGACGAACATCGACGATCTTGCCGGTAAAGAGAAGCTTTCCAGCGCAGACGTCAAACTTAAATGGGTTAGCGAAAAGCTCAGCTGAAGCTGGGACAAGACATGGCTTACAATCGCATCAATGTAGTTGGTCTTGTTGCGTCGTGCGTTATGCACAGCTCGACCGAGATACCACGCCTGAGACACCGTGTTGGGAACGCCGTGGGACTTGATGACGGAGCCGGGGAGGGGATTCGCGCAGACTGCGCAGCCAAGTCCGAGTTCAGTTGCTGTTGTTCGGAGAAGACTCTCCAGACGAATAGGGTTATCGGTGCTCTGTTGTTGGTGTTGGTCAGTGGAATGTAGAGTTTGGTGGCTGGGCTACTCACCATGACCACGCTGGTGTTTCCTCGGGCGTCGGAGAGGACACAGGGGGTGAGTGAATGACCGTAGACGCTGAATGTGGCTGAAGAGGTCAGATAGAGTTAATTGACCAAGTGGCTGCGAAACTTACCGTGATACATGGTGGGATAAGCTCGACCCATAGCATCGCCATCAACAATGGGGACGTTAAAGTGAACAGCCGGTGGGAATGCGCTCATGCCATTACCGCCGCCGCTGTATTCGTCAGCACCTCAATCTTACAGATCAAAGGGTTTAACTTACATCTCATCGATGTACATGGCATCAAAAGTCTTGTTACCAACAACCCTGTTGACAGCATTGATGCCCATGACAATCTCATTGCCTCCCGCGATACGCTCATTGATAACACTTGGACTACCATACCAGGAGCCAAAGCAGACAGTCGCATCGTCCTTGAGCGCCTTGGGTGAAATGACCCTCAGCTTCCCCTTCTCATTATTGCGCAGCGCATCCAAACTCTTGAGATACTCATGATGCGTCGGGCCTCCACCACCTGTTCCCAGGACACCACATCCAGTCGCAATCATCTCAAGATCAACCTCGGAAAGATACCAGGTTCCATCCTGGACTTCAGGTCTATACGCATCGAGATCCACGTGAAGTGAGGGTTTGTAGGTCGGTGTCAGAGCATTGGGAACGCTGACCTTGTCGCCCTCATCATCATCTGTATCCTGCACACTGATCACCGGCGGCGAAGGCGGCGGCGTAAGTTCCTCTGGAATAGCGAGATGTCCAACAGCACGTACTTGGATGCGCATAGCGCCGTTGGACATGTACTGGAGGGCCATCTTGTTGATCTCGACGATCTTGACGTCGTTCTTAGCTGCGCCCTTGGCGATGGCAAGATCAATTGCCTTGGCGCACGCAGCGTCGACAATGGCTTTCTCAGAGCGTCCCTGGGGGATTTCGACCACGTCAATTTCGCCAGAGACTTTTGCGATCGCTGCACCGACGGCGTTGGCTGCGCCTTGGTGAATGGGGACGATGCACTTGTCCACGCCGGCGAGATCTTCTGC
Organism: Fusarium verrucosum; assembly: GCA_013623715.1. Lineage (NCBI taxonomy): Eukaryota > Fungi > Ascomycota > Sordariomycetes > Hypocreales > Nectriaceae > Fusarium > Fusarium verrucosum. Next base: position 18,924 of record JABFFJ010000523.1, on the reverse strand, counting down.
GACAAGAAGGGCACCGCCGCCAACGAGGAGGACGTGCACGGGCGCTGAAGATACCTTCATCTGCTCAACCAAACCCTCAAGCATCTTCTTAAGTTCTTTCCGTCCGCTCTCCACAATGTGCGCGGGAACATCTTTGACAAGATCGGGATCACCAAGGTTCGCCTTGCCCTGCGCGACGACAATATCAGTCGCTGTGAGAGTCTGGCCTCCAAACACTTTCGCTTCCTGCTGGATAAAATGCCCAACTGATCCGGGACCAACAGTGACCTGTTCTGTTGAAGGATCAATTTGCACTCTGCTTCCGCCGCCGAGACCGATTGACACAACCTCCGGCATGGAGAAAGCAGTGCGAACACCGCCAACTTCGACAAAACCAGGTGCTTGGCGAGGAAATCCAGAGGGTAGAAGCGCGCAGACATCAGTAGTAGTACCGCCGATATCAATAACAAGAACCTGCGGCTCCTCCTCGTCCGTCTCGGCATTCTCCCTCTTATGATCCAGCCCAGCAAGGAATGCCGCGCCGGTCATACTATTCGTTGGTCCGCTTGCAAAAGTCTTGATGGGATACTCGGCCGCCGTGTCGACATCAATCAGTGTTCCATCGTTCTGCGACAGAAAAAGCGGACATGTGAGTTGTAGCCTATGCATGGCATGCTTGAAGCCCTTCTTGACACGATGACCGGTGCGTAAAATTGAAGCGTTGAGAATAGTTGCATTTTCGCGTTCTAAAAACCCCGTTGGGCCAATGTCGTGAGAGCACACGACCTGTAGTGATGGTGCTTCTTGGAGTAGTATTTTTCTGCATTCTTCCTCGTGCAGCCCGTCGTGGTCGAGAGGAGAGAATACGCCGACTAATGCGACGACGCTGATACCTTTTGCGACAACATCACGGGCAGTTTGTCTAATCTGCTCATGATTAAGAGGTAAAATCTCGCGGCCGTCGATCTCGAGACCTCCATCGAGGTAGTAAACACCACCGTCAAGAATACTCCTCAGGCCGATGGGAAAGTCTGAGAAGGGCGGTAATTGTCTAGTAAAGGGCCCGCAGAGTCTCACGACGGCGACACGGTCTAGTCTTCTCGCATCGGCCTCTACAAGTGCGTTGATAAAATGGGTGGTTCCAATTGTGACAGATAAAACACCGCCCTGGTCGATACCCGAGTCGTGTATAACAGCCCTTATTGCTGACTCGATGCCGCTGGTGATGTCTCTTGTGGTGGACGCTTTATGGGAGGCCAGTACGCCACGGCCAGGGGTGTTGGTGTTGGCAGCTCGGATGTCGAGCAGGGCCGCGTCGGTGTTTGTACCTCCGACGTCGACTCCGATTCGGTACAGAGCCATGTTTGCAGTTGAGCAGCAGCGGCGTGTTGGTTGCTGTGCTGTAGGGGTAGTGGTAGTGGGAGTGGTAGCGGTAGTGGTACTGGGTGATGGTACCGTGGAGGCGGCGCCGGATAGCAGCATATTACATGCGTGCAGCAAGCAGTATCTTTAAGTATCCTCCATGGTTTGCCTCATTGACTGTAATTGTTTTTCCAAGTAGCATGTAACTAGAACTAACGTGAGTGAAATAAAAAAAATCTCTCCAATGCTTTCCTCACTGGTCCTGGACTGAGACTGGATCATGCGAGACGAGAGGGGCGCGAGCGAGCGAAAGGGGAGTTGGCCGACGCCAAGACGAGTAGAATTGGCCGAAGAGAGTGGACCAAACAAGTCTCTCGAGCCTCTGATCCCGCCGATCTCTCGGTTTTCCAATCTCGACACCCATTGGCTTCAACTGCCGTTGGCATCCCATTCTTTGGCCGACCGACCAACAGACCGAACGCCTCAATCTGGGGTACTGACACTCCCTGAACTCGATTCCATTCCAGTCTGTGCGTGTTTGTGTGGCTCGAGAAGTAAGGCTGAGGATTAAACTTTGGTAGATCCAAAGGATATCAGTCCAATTTATGCCCCGACACGACCCTCCCTTTTCTCAAAATGCCGTGACAGCAAAGCTAGCTAACTACTGCACACACTATCGACCCAGAGGCTTCGGACTATTGATGCTATTCGCATCATCCTCTCGCAATCTCAATGGCAGTATCCAGTCTTCTACAGCGCATTGAGCTCCCCCATGGTTCACGCTTCATCGTACGTACAATATGTACCCCCTCCCACCCCTGAACACGCAACCTTAACACCACAATCTCTGCAGAACGAGGATGTCCGGCCCGTTGGCACCGAGCGAAGAACGTGGACGTTTCTCGCGTTCCATAACTTCTGTATGTACGCCCCTTTTGGCGAGATTGATACATCACATCTCGCGTGCATTGCGGCGTAGTCGATAACATAACAAAACCTCTAACCAACACTCCTGATAGGGCTGTTGATCAACTGCAACATCGCTACCTATCTGACAGGCAGCGCCCTGATCCCCCTGGGTCTGACCTGGTGGCAGGCCATCATCGCCATCATCATCGGCAACATCCTCGCGACAGCTGCGCTGATTCTTGCATCGTTGGCCGGGGCCTATTACCACGGTATGCAAACTCCCCTCGACAGCTTCAATCAATTGGCTGACCGTTACAGTGGGCTTCCCCGTCTTTAGTCGAGCAGTATGGGGAATCTGGGGATCTCAATTCGTCATATGGAATCGCATCTTCCTCTCCCTTGGTAAGTTACCGAATGAATGACCCTGCAGCATCATCTCAGGCATGTACTAACTTTTCAGTCTGGTATGGCTTCCAGTCCTGGGTCGGCGGGCAATGCACCTATCTCATGCTTCTATCATGGGATCCCAAGCTCGAAGAACACATCCCTAACACGATCCCCGCGTCGACGGGCATGACATCGGCCGGATTCCTCTCGTACTTCATCTTCTGCGTCGTCACGCTCCCGTTCCTCTGGATCCAACCGCACCGAATACAAAAGTTCTTCTACTTTGCGAGCTCCATCACCCTCGTCTTCTTCGTCGTGCTCTTCATCTGGGCTCTTGCGACAATGGGATCAGATGGCTTTGGAGATACCATCAGCAACACCACCCCGCTCCCTATAACTGGTGGTCCTCAGAGTGTTACATGGTTGACCATATCGGGCATCATGTCGACGGTTGGTGGTATTGCTGCTGGTATTCTCAACCAGAATGACTATGCACGTCTTTCTAGAAAGCCCGGTGATGCCATCTGGGGTCAGACGGTGGCCTTCCCTCTTTATAGTATTGGCGCATCGGTTATTGGCATTCTTGTCACAGCTGCAACGCAGAAACGGATGGGTGGCCCTATCTGGAACCCCCCCACCCTCCTTGCAGAACTGTTGCTCAAGAACCCTACTGCAGGCACCCGAGCTGCCATCTTCTTTGCTGGTCTTGCCCTGTCCATTTCTCAGCTGGGCAGCAACCTTCCTGGTAATGCCCTTGCAGGCGGTATTGATCTCGCTTCTGTGTTCCCCAAGTACATCAACATCCGTCGAGGTGCCTACCTAATGGCTCTCCTCAGCCCAATCGTCAACCCATGGCGTCTCGTTAACACAGCTACAACCTTCTTGACTGTCCTCTCGGGCTATAGTGTCTTCCTCGCTCCCATGACTGGCCTCATGGTGTCTCACTATAACCTGGTTGCCAAGGCCAAGGTCAATGTAGATGATCTATATGTGGGTGACAAGGACAGCATATACTGGTACACTTATGGTATCAATTGGCGTGCTTTTGTCGCGGTACGTTTGTCCTGGATGTTATTATACTGTGCGAATATTCAGTTACTAACTTTATGCAGTGGATTGTTGGTGTTGTTCCCTTGATGCCCGGCTTTATCGGCGCTGTCAACCTCAATGTCAAAATCTCAGACGGTTCAAGGAACCTCTACCAGCTCAACTACCTGTTCGGGTTTCTTGTTAGTGCCGTTGTTTACTACGCACTTCACAAGCTTGTGCCCCACAGACCGTTGGATGCTTTTATTAATGATGGCATCAACGCCGAACAAGTCCAAGCTGTTTATGATGAGCGTTGGGATGTGACTTATGCCGAGACTGAGCCCGAGCCTTCGAGTGAGGAGCACATTATCCATCGCAACAAGGGTCCTAACTCGTTGACTACGTCTACTTGATTACGTTTTATGTTGATGCCATGTTCTTTTTCAGATTGCAGGCCTGTTCTGTCGTCCGTTGTCCGTTGTTACTGTTGCTGTTTACTCTGCGACCTAATAATTATCCCATTTTAAATACGAGTATTCCCTACTAGGTAGCAATCTATCACTCATGTTGACGGTCTCGATCATCATTATGGATACCATAGCTAAATAAACCCTGTATCACGATCTTCAAAACCTCCACCATATCGTTTCGTGAAGAACTAAAACGCTACACCAAAGGCACCTCAACGTCCCGTATTTAGCTCCCGTGATGGTGTAATTTGAACTAATCTCGTCTAGTACGTAATGGGATATTCCGAGACCGTGCTAGACGTCGGCCAACTCCGTCAGAAGCCCCTTGTCGGCCAACTTATCTTTCCCGCTTCCCCCCTCCATCACGCGATTTTCGCCGACATTCTCTCTCTTCGCCTCTTTTTTTCTTACCGTTCCGTACCTACCAGCTGGCAGCTTACTTCTAACGCGCTTCTCTCTCCTCTCCCTCATACGTGGGGACAGACGCACACTCTCGCACGCACGCGACTACCGTTACGGGTACCTGGCCCGCCGACCGATAATGGATATGGATCAGGATCTTTCTCATTCTGCGGCGGATCAACGGGCAACTACTGCTGCTACTAACTCTTCTTCTTCTTCGGCCACTCCCCGCAAGTTCAGCATTCGCAGTAACTTTGGTAAAGCCCGCCAGCCCAGAAGCCGCAAGAACAGACCCTGTGACGCGTGTCGTCGCCGAAAGACGGCCTGTGTCATTACATCCGAGCCCCCATGTGAGGAGTCCCATCCATTTATTCCCCTTGTCCTGTCCTGTCCTGTCCTCCCTCCAAATATTCCCATTTCCAGTCCAGTGGTTCACGCTACGCCGCTTCGCTCCGCTCCACTCCACTCACTCGCTTGACGCACACGCACCCACTAGTCAACTGCAGTATTACATACATATTTTGCCGTCTGTGAATTGCTTATGCTAACCTGGTATCAACTGTAACCCAGGCCTCTTCTGTAAGAGCAGAGGCTTGGTATGCCAGTCCCTCTCTGATACTGAAACGCTCTCCCCTCGGCCCCCTTCCGGACCTGGGCTCGGCCCCGAGTCCTCCACAAGTCATGATCCACTGAGTCCGGCGTCTGCTTCTGTGTCTGCCTCTGGCGCCTCGGCCATCTCGCCCTCGGCGACATCTGATAATCGGCATAGATCCGAGTCTGCAGCCGTTGTGCACAACGGTCTTGTACGCCATCCCGTCCCAGTTCCTGGAGAAGACCCCCCGGACGCTGCCCTCTGTCTTGATCCACCCCGTCTAGAACCCAACCAAGAAGCCATCTATGCCCTTGAAGATGTCCCCGGCCGCACTGCACACGCCATGGCGTTAGGCTCTGAGCAGGACCCTTACTTTCTCGACGCCTTTAGATCCGTGCTGCTCAGCGAGCGGGAGGGCATCGACGCCAACTTTGTCCAGGTGTATCACGGTGGTCCTGACGTGGATGATTACCCGATGCACTTCTTGCTGCTGCTTGATGAGTTCCCCGACCACAAGAATGAGGCTAGACAGGTGGCTTCCGATGCTATAGAGCGCATCGTCTGGCCCCACGGCCCGGCCCTCGTCCGCCTTTATTTCCGCCATGTCCACGTAGGGTTCCCAGTCATCCACAAGGCTCGCTTCCTTCGACAGTACAGGAACGCCAAGCTTGACATACCCTCGTCGCTGCGGGGTGCTGTCTACGCCCTGGCATGCGTCTTCTGGTCGCAGGATCCATCACTTGCAGGAACCCCATGCCCCTTCCAGCAGCATGAGCTCACCAACAACGCCCAAGAGGCACTGAGACGGGAACTCGATGCACCTAACCTCTCGAGGCTAATGTCAGCCCTGCTGCTCATGCACATGGTACCCCCAGAGATTGATAGCGTGGAGACGCCCTATATCTGGGTAATGGCCTGTCAAGCCACATCAATAGCCCAGATGCTCGGTCTTCACCACGACCCTGACAAATGGAACATCGCACCCTGGGAGAAGAGGCTGCGGAAGAAGCTCTGGTGGGCCGTCTTTTACTCGGACTGCTGGTCCGCTGTCAGCCACGGGAACCCCCCGCACATTAGCTATGAGTCCTTTACAACTCCACCCCCGGACATGGATGATCTACGGTCTGGCGAGGATATCCCTGACGATCTCCGCTATATGATCGACCCAGAAGATGCCACGTTCCGCGTGTCCGACGGTGCACGCTTTCTCGAGATGATCAATGTGTCTCGGGAAATGCGTGCAGTGCTTGACTGCAGCTAGTAAGTATCTCGGCCCATGAACTCTATTCAGTGACTTACATGCGACAGTGGCGTGAGATCAACTCAACAGACGCGAACTCAATTGGTACCTATCCGAGAAACGCTCAAGGAATGGCCCAGTCTCATCCCTAGCTGCTTGGCCGTGAGGCCCTATGCCCATAATGGTGTGTGCATGTCTTTTGTAGAAATTGGCCGATCGTAACTGACACCAATCAGGACCTCTTCACATATCGTTCTTTGCGACACAAGTGCTGCTCTTCCGGGGGCTGATGTTTCCAGCCACAAGAGCAGCAAAGGTGACACCAGGATCTAATCTTCAGCGATGGCTATCCACCGCCCTTCAAGAATTCGAGCTCTTCACTACATTCATGGCTTACATTACCGAACAAGAGCTTACAAGCTTCTGGGGACGATGTAAGTTTACCGATCAAGCTGACACTCTCATGCGGTTACTAATTTGTTTCAGTTGCCCGAACACAGCTCATCTTGTGCGGTAACTTTCTGATATATCTCTTTCTACTAGCGAGTGAGCCACGAGATATTGAGGCAGCTTATCGGCTGCTGGAGAAGTTTCACCAATCGTTGCAACGTCTCGGAGCTACGGAGGATGTAGCTGCAAAGGTGTTCTTACGACCTGTCATATTACGGATAGATTCGTTCTTTATGCAAGCGACGGAGCTGATCAAGCATGGAAGAACGGTAGTTCTCGAGCCACCTGTCATGACAGTACCGAGGGGTGAATCATGAGGCCGGCATTAATAGGCATGCATTGTATATTAGACTCTAAGTTTTATTGGCATCGTAACGAATAATGATACTGAAATATGGCACGATAAATGAAATAACGGCGGTGATCTCTACCAAGATAAGCCTTATGAGTGACGATCTCGTTCAAGGAGTGGCATGGTAACTCGGCGAATTCGATATTTTCAAAACTATTACTCGAGTTTTCATGCAAGCCCATCCATCTGCAACATCGGCCAACGCCGCCTGCATCCTACAAAAAGGTGGCTTACGTAGTAAACCCGATCGGCGAGGTAACTAGGGTGATTGATGGATATCCCGAATGGCTAACCTCGGGTATGCAGTCCGCTCCACCTTTGCGTTCGCCGATGATATGGGCTAGGATTTTGTGATATCTCAAAGTTTGAATGCCTGTCTGTGATAAGTTTGAAGTTCCCCGAATGTCTTGTCTTGTCTTGCATAAGGGTTGAATCATCATTGGTAGAGTACCGAGGGACATACCCTCGTGATGGTCAAAGGTCTTGCGGGGTACGAAAGATGAAGATATCTCGGCTGACCAAGTTTCACTTGATTCATTTGACTTTATCCTTGTTTGAGAAGAGACAGAACTTTCAATTCTGGTCATTTGTTACTCCGAGACTTTCGAGTTTACTCAACGCTTCAACCATTTCAACACCTCGGCCGTAAACTGCTCAAATCCATCCACGAACGAAACATGCCCAGCATTCTTGATAATGACCAGCTCAATCTTATTATTCTTCCCAGCCGCTTCAAACCCTTCCTGAATCTTGTCTCTCATCTCCGCCATAGCCTGCGGTAGATTCGCATCCTTCTCGCCAACAATACAGATCGCATCATCGACAGCTGCACCAATCTTGCTGAACCTCGGTCGAAGATCAAAAGTCTCGCTTCTGAGGGCATTGCAGCATGATTCGAATCCATCAATCGTAGTTCCAGACATGACAGTTCGCATACGCTGTGTTTCTTGAGGGTTACTGTCCAGCCAGTCCTTGCCGAACCATCGCTCAAGCGTGCTTTGGATGGTTGAGTCGAGATTGCCCGCTTCTCGGGCTGCAGCGACACGAGGACCAAATGCATCCTCTGTGCCGGCGTTGATGGGTGATGAGGAGATGGTGTCGCAGATGGCAAGTTTGCTCACGACGTTGGGAAACTTGGTGGTGAAGTAGACGCCCGCAGAAGCACCCATTGATACACCAATCCACGAGTAAACCTTGCTGATCTCCAGCTTCTTGAGAAGATGGTCAACATCCTCTGCCATAGAATCAAAGGTTGGGCTTAAGTCTTTCGGGGCCGATGAGCCTCCGTGGCCGGGCTGATCATAGCGTAGAGTACGATAGCCATTGTTGTTGAGGACCTTGACGACGTGATCCCATACTGGTAGAGGTGCAGAGAGGGAGTTGGACAGGATGACGATAGGGCCATCTTTTGGGGTAGAGTCCAGGGCGTATGCCAAGGTTCTAGAATCGGGGAGAGTCAGAGAGCTAGCCATTCTGAGATTGTTTCTCACGATAAGATAACGTTTAGGGTGGACAATTGAAGGATTAACAAGACGACGGAACATGTCAACTCTTAGTGTATTGATAGGTAGTTCGGCAGTGAGTGATGAGTGACGCTCACAGTGCTGTTGGCTGTCTTGATAAGCACTGAGTGGCCTTAGCTTCTCCATAATTATCTTCATGACTGTCACTCTGTTTCATCAGCGGCTTATTCCCCCAGCGCCATTTACGTCGTCCATCGGAAGCATGCATCCGGTCGGGGGAAAAGGGCCCCGGGTCCGCGCTGGAAGCATCGATTCGATGAGCCCTTTTCTTCTTGTATAACCATGTCTGAGGCTGCAAACGCGAAGCGTCGCTTGCGGCGCATACCTGACGAGTCTCGCAAGAGGAATGCTCAGAGTTGCGATCGTTGTCGAAAGGTGAGTCAGAATTAAAGGTCGCTAACTTTAGTGGAAGGGTTACTGAATTGTTACTGGCTTAGAGGCGGTGCAAATGCGTACCTGATCCTTCTGGCGTGGGTTGTATGACTTGTATTGAGCATAATGTTACTTGCTTGTATACGGCACCGCGCAAGACTCGTTTTTACGGTAGTGTTGATGATTTGAGCGACAGGTCTGTCTCACCATTCAGTGCAGTCTTCTGTAATCAATCATTAACGCAATATTAGGTATCGATGTCTGGAGGCCATTGTCAAAGGCGCATTTCCAAATGAGACACTCGAGCATGTCAGCGATCTAGCACAACTGGGTCAGCGGATGGGCTATAAAATGCCCAACATCGCTGATCCCAATCGGACACATGTGAGTGTTCAAGATCTGGTGCAGTCGTCTCCAAACAAAGAGCGTACTCCATCAATAGGTCCCGAGATCATCACGGCAGATGCACCAACGGATGCATCGCACTCTAGCACCAAGTCAAACAGCGAGGAACCTCCAGCATCAGTTGTCAAGGATATCTCTGGCCATGAGCACTACATCGGACCTTCAGGAACTTTGAACTTCTGGAACCAGCTTCGTAACCTCGTTGATTCCAACAACAGTCCATATCAAATTCCCGGTCGCGATGGGGCAGCCAAGTTTACTCAGGACAATACGAGTCGTCTTCTTGAAGCTGATGGCCAGGACGAAGATGATCAGCAACCACGCACTGAAATAGCGCCTCAAGATGGACCGTCTCCAGGCGCTATAACCTCAGCTATCGCTCGCGACTTTACACGTCTTCCCACGGCAGACATGGACGAGATCCTGGCCCAGTTCCCCTCGAACCAAGTTCTAGAACAACTCATCCAGTCATATTTCAAGAATGTCCACGACGATTTCCCCCTCTTCCATAGGGCCACCTTCGAAGGGGAGTACGAAACATTCATCGTTCAAGCCCGTCGTAATCCGCGTATCCCTTCGAGAGCCCCTCTTCAATTACCTGACTGGGGATGGATTGGATGTCTTCACATGATTGTTGTGTTCGGCTCCATCGCAGATCGGACGATACCCAATGTCGACCATTCTGCATTGCGGCGAAGATCAGTGGCCGTGGCTAGAGGTCTTCTGCCTCAATTCATCTCAAAGTGCTCGCTTACAAACGTTCGCGTGCTATTGCTATTGTCCCTGTTTCTACACAACAATAACGAAAGAAACGCTGCATGGAATATTGCTGGAACAGCAACCCGAATCTCCTTCGCCCTTGGCCTCCATCGATCGGATATGAGTTCTTCATTCAGGCCCTTGGATAGAGAGGTTCGAAAATGGGTCTTTTGCACCCTCTACTCGTTCGAACAGTTCCTCGCTTCAAGTCTCGGTCGACCCAGCGGACTCCAGGAGCTCGATGTGGAGGTTGTCCCACCACGAGAAGACTTTGTAGAAGGAGGAATAGGCACGGATGCCAGACTTGTATCGTGGTCTGTGAAGCTCCAGGCAATTCTCGCGCGAACAAGGCTTTTGCACGTTGGTATAAATCGAACTGCGGGACCTACGTTGGACGAGATCATGAATTCGCTCAACGGCTGGAAGAGGGATATTGGAAAGGCACCTGGCCTGGATGTCTCGTGGATGAAAATGGAAGGGCCAGCATTGTTATCCATTGATAACGAAGGTGCTGTGGATATGGAAGAGCTCAAAGTGTCGCTGGCGTGGAAGACGAGCGCTCAACTTCGGGCTGTGTTACTTTTACACATTCACTTCCATTACATCGCTATTGTTGCCACACGTCCACTTCTCCTTCGAGACGTCGCAGATGCACGAAAGGCAGATGCAGAAACACCGAAAAGTCCGGTTCCAACGCATGCAGCGCTATGTGTCAAACATGCATGTCAGCTGAGTTATTTGATGATACTCCTCGACCACTTCGACGTTATAAACGGTCTCTCCGGTCTTGATATCTTCTACGCTTACTGTTCTGCTATGATCCTGATCTTAAGATTACTACGATTACGCCCTGGAGAGGGCGCGGAGGAAATCGGACCTGATGAAGTAGCGTTGCAGAACAAGATTCGACGTCTAGTAGTGACCCTACGGAATGTGATCAACCATACGGATAAGTGCGGCTCGATGAAGAGGTTGGCTCAAGTAGTCGACACCTTCTCCGAATGCGCCAACAACCCGACTGATCCACCGGGTATATCAAGTTTACCTCCACAGGGGATCAACATGAATAATCCGCCGTATCCTGCCGGCTGGCCAGCAGATCAGGTACAAGCTCAGCAAAGTCAAGGTGTGACATTTGGATCGATGGAAGGGCTTTTAGACTTTTTGCCATTTCCGGGACTTGGTTCGATCGAAGGGTCTATGGCGCAGTTCATACCAGGGAGTGAGATGGAGATGACGGGATGGCATGATATGGAGTTCTTGATGGAGGGGTATGGCGATCAAAGTAAGAGTGGTTATTAGACGAGCATAATATGGATATTATAAAAGTGTTGAAGTAATTGTTTTCGTTGGTTCAAAAAGGATTACAATGTTTTACACCTGTTAGGGACTGGTACGTCTAGCTACGAGCTTTATTATGCCATTAGACTCTTGCTGAATGCAGGCTAATAAGAAACATATGCACTATTTGCTCATTTGGGTAGATATCAGCCGGTCCAAGTTCCGGTATTACCTTAAATGTAAAGTAAGAAATCATTGACTACACGGGAGCCTATGGGGTTTTGATATCTCAACACCAACTCCCACCAAACATCTCCGGGCCATACGCTTCTGGCATTAGATTCAACCGAAGGATTCGAATCCTTTGGCTGAGACAATCAGGATGAATCACATTTATCCGGCTTGCGGGATTATTATAACGGCAACACAACCCCTCTTGTCATTTATGAAGGGTTCCTGAGGGTTAGACAAGAAGATCCATCTCGACTTGTTCAAATCACGGTCTCTTCTCAGTATCACAAAATGGCTAGAGAAATAGTAGTTCTGATGGCCATGATGGGCTGTACACTTGCTCAGATCAGCAGAACCTGTATAGATATCAGTTTCAACCCCGATAACAACGTTTTATCAGGTAAATGCCAGCCTCGTGACAACTCAGGCCACAGACATTCCGACTTGGATCTCAATGACTGTTTTGGATACGATGGTACTAAAATCACGGTAAGAAATACCACGCCATTTGAATGGAACTCGGCTAAGTTGACCATCCAGCCAACATACCATGGCAATTTCGCCGAAAGCTGCAATGGCTGTGGGCTTTTTATAGCACCTGATCCTTGGTTCGGTGGTGATGTGTATTGGATCAGATGCACTTGTAAGGGCCAGAGCGAAAAGGTGACTGTACCTCTGGGTAGGTCGAATTGTTGTGAGCGATACATACGATCAAAGATAACTGACTGTGTCTTAGAGGTTGCAGTTGCGCATGAATATGTGTCTAATAAGGATGGTAGCCTGCTCTGCTAATTAAAGAGCTTCGCTTTGTATGGAAGGAGGATATTCGTTCAAGATGCCTAATTATTGACCTGGGTTTCTAACAATTTTCTAAGAGATAATACTCTATGCATATAAAGAGAAATATGATTTCTTTTAAACCCCAAAACTCCAAATTAAAATTCTAAAAGTATTCTATGAAATAGTACCTCAGTCTCAATCCTGCGCACCCAAGTTAACTGAAACCTTTCAATCAGTCATCGTCTTCAAAGAAAAGCTCGTCCACCGTAATGACAAAGTCTCGCTCGAAACCTCCGCTCTCAGCAACATTCTGCATAGCCCCAATAATTCGACGCATAGCTTCCCTAGGACGTTCCTTCATGAGATTATTGAAGCAACTCTGTATAAGTGTTGCCACCACTCCTACCAGAACTGCATCTTGTCGATAGGTATAGAGTGACAATTTCTTATACTCCACCAAGATTCTGTGCTTCTTTACTTGAGTATGACACTCAGGCTGAGCAAGCATCATGACTGGACCTTTTTGGCTTGGGTATTTTATTTTTATATCGTCCAAGTTGATAGAAGTGGCTTCTGAGACCATGAGGAGCATGAGCTCGAGAAACGACATGGTGGAGGTGTATTGGCGTGCAGAAACAGCCACAAGAGCGAATCCCATCAGTTGAACCAGCCGGCATACTGCTGCGTCAGAGAAAGGGCAACAGGGACGTGGCACGGTGACCATGTCGATACCGAGATCGTAAATTTCCAGGTGTGTAGATGTATTGCCGAATTGAGGTTCAAAATGAGCCGGAGGGGAAACACCCAGAAGGTTTTGTATGTCGTCCATGTGACGAACAACAGGTCGTTGCTTGCCAGAGATATTGTAGGATGTGGCGTAGGTTGAAGGGGAGTACCAGATCGGATGAAGCTGTGCATACAAGGCAGGTAGAATATCCCTCTCGATAGAGTCACCGACCATGTATGCAAACCCGGGAGCGATCTTCAATTGTTGCATGGCATATTGGAAGATCCGAATGTCAGGCTTTTCGTAACCAGCCTCTTCGGATGTGATGATGCGGTCAACGAGATGGAGGATCCCAATAGCTTTAGCCTTCCTTGTCTGATCCTCAATCCCACCGTCTGTGAGGATCACAATAGAGTGGCCATCCGCACGTAGTCGAGCCAAGAGTTCGATACTTCCCGGTGTCGCTCTTCGACTAGCTCGGAAGGCTGCTCTATATACCCCGCGGAACTCATTGATTGCCTCAGAGTCAGGTTCCTCGAAATCAAGCTCTCTTAGGAAATGCTTGACGCTCTCGGACTTTATCTCTTTATATGTGATCTCCTTGTTCAGGTATCGATCATAGGTTCGCTTGAGGGAGTCGCTATACCGGTCGAAAAGTTCTTCAACTGAATACTCGTCAAAGTCTTCGCAACAATCCTTTATAGCTGAGAGTGCGCAGCACACTGAATGTTCGAGATCGAATAGGGTATTGTCGAGACCGAAGAAGACTGTCATGTTTGATTGTGAGGCCATCGTGTTGGTAATGGTCTGGTGAGAATGGGATGATTGCTGGGATATAATTAAAGAAGAGAGTGAGATGAATCTTGATGAGAAAGAATTATAAAAGAAAAGGACAATTAATAAAAGAAGTCTGGTTTATATATTACTTCTTTAAAGTTAAAATGTTTTATCGCGCATCCGAGAACTTCAAAGTAGGTTGCCAGTTTACTTACCACACATCCAAGTTTATTACGTTTTGATCAATGCTATAACAAACTTCCCATATTGTGAAAAGTGACTCGCATAAGATTTATATGAAAGAACTAAGTTCTTCTATGCGAGAATATTTTCTATTCGCAGAGCAGCTATACAAGCTTTTGGGTGGCAATAGAGAGATTATCTGATTGTCAGAGTATCGTATATGATTTCTAAAGTGTAGTCTATATTGACTTCTTCTTTTCTTGATTTGTTGCCTTTTTAATCTCTGATTAATAGCGATACTTCAAAACTAATGCCTACCTGATCACACTCGTATTTGTCAGACTTGTTAGAATGTTTGGCATGTGTCTTGAGACGTCGGTCATCTATCAGCTATAAGGAGTCAAACAACCCTGGGTAGCTCTCGAGTTTGAAGCATGAAGTGAAAGAATCAGTAGATGGCTCTCGTCGCGACGTGCGAGCTTAGATTGATTCCCTTGACAGAGTTGGTTGGGTTGTCTCTTTCGGTAGCTTGGATGATGCTAAAACTATAGGCTAGCTGTAGGTTGGGATACAATGTGCTTTGAAACTTTATCCAGGAGGTGCCTTCGTAGATGAACTATTTCCTGGGTATTGAGATGAGTAGTAATAGATGTAGTCTCAAAGGCTAGGTTTAATAAGCAGAAGTTTCCCATGGAGTTAAGGATGGCCGAAGTTCTCTCGGAAGCCGAACCCCGAAATGTGGAGTTAGTAGCGTCGGTTTCTCCACACGAGGCAACTTTTATCGAGACTAATATCTGACTTAGTGTCTCTCATGATTTCACTTATTAAGCGTAGCGGCTTTAAATGTAATGAAATGTAATGTAAAAGCTGTAAGCTTACTTATGTAGATTTCTTGCCCCGACGCCACTACATTCACTAGCCACAGCGAATTTGTCGAAATTCACCGCTTTTATAGAAGCCCCCGGCAGGGCCGCCGGAGGCAAGCCGGCTGCAGGCCCCCCCGGAGGGTAGTCACCTATATATATATACGAAGAAGCCGCTATGCGACCCCCTTTGGGTATTTGGCAACGCGGAGCGCAAATTCACAACAGTCTATTTTAAATCAACAGGCAATGGAAGCATTTAATGGCAAAGATTCATGTATAAGTACGTCTCAATCATGTCCTGACTCTCATCTTAGTATATTGATCCAACACGATACATATTACATATACCCTTTCTCATACAACAACGACATTACTAGTACAAAGTCATTATACTCAACAACCACAAAGTCAAAAAGACAAAATAGCAATGGCTCACCCAATCATCTTCAATGGAAGCCTCGGCTTAGGTCTCATGCTCGTCGGGCTTGGCCTCAACGCTACGTTCCGTCCCAAAGATCACCTTCAGAGACTTGAGTTTCCCGTACCCACCGATCCTCTGGCCAGCAAGTTTAGCCTTGCGCTGATGAAGATCTGGGGCATCAGAAATATCTCAGTCGGCCTCCTGATATCAGCTATCTGGACTACAAGAGACGAGAAGTTGATGGCCAAGGCTTTGAGTGTTGTCATGGCCTTGCCCATCACTGACGGATTTGTTAGCCGAATCATGATTGGAGGCGGAGAGACGCAGCACTGGATGTTTCCGCCACTTCTCGTGGTTATGATTGCTGGATTATGTGGGTATTTCTGATGTTGGCATAGTGATTCGGTTTGGAACAGCTGCGGTTCCAGTCTGCTACTGGGTGGTTCTTCTTTTTTATTCCCTGTATAGAATCGGGCAGAACCATGCAACCGCTTTAACAGTTATTGAAGACGTTAGAATGAAAAGCACAAGTTTCATGGGTATACTAGGCTTAATAATTACTCGACAGAACCACAAGCCTTCGAATATAGCCCTGAAGTCTCCATGACCTTGTTTCTTCTTCTTTATGATAAGGTTTCGACTCTCAGCCTTGGCTCCGCTTGTCTTAAGACACCTTTGATGATTTCAAAGCACATTGTAGACTGATTTTAGAGCGACGGAATAGAATAACCCCCGAATTTGGTGATATTTTTTCTCAGCCCTGGAAAGCTGAGGATGGTTTTCAGAGAATACACAACTCCGACTCGTCGTTATCCTGTGTCATGGACCTTTCTCGTCGGAACGAATTTACAAGAACCATGTGGAAACTGAGAGAACAATCTGGATCGAATGGATTGCACAAGGTTTCTGAAGTGTATTAGATAAAGTTATGAGAATATATCCACTTGGTATTTAAGCTGGCGAGAAAATCGAATAGTTACTTTTACTTTTGATACTGTCCACTAGAGCGTAGTTGATTGACCATGGCGATGAATGAAAGTTTAGGACTCAAAGCCTCTTTGGCCCACGAAAGTCAACCCATTCTTCTCGCATACACTCAATTTCAATACCAATATTGACTGGACAACCAGAATGTAGATTTCAAGTATATCTTGAGGCCGCTGCCCCCCTTATTATTTCTCTTTTTTTAATGTCATCATTTTCAACCCGTACTCATCTCGAACCTTAAGACCGGCTAGTATCACAATGAGTCTTCGTGCGACCTTGAATACTGGAATT
This sequence comes from Fusarium verrucosum, assembly GCA_013623715.1. Lineage (NCBI taxonomy): Eukaryota > Fungi > Ascomycota > Sordariomycetes > Hypocreales > Nectriaceae > Fusarium > Fusarium verrucosum. The sequence goes on along the minus strand of JABFFJ010000523.1, from coordinate 2,149 downwards.
GCTGGAGGGACCATCCTCGTCTTCATTCTTTCTGTTGCTCTATTCTACTGTATTGTTTCAAAGAAGTCCAATGTTCAGAGACTGGTAGAGGAGTTGAAGAAGGAAGCGCGACATCGGCAACGTCAGAAAAAGCTTGTCGACGGTTGTACTGCACCACCCAATTCCCCTCGTTAGTGCACAGTCGGAAATATGCTCTTGACAACCGGATTCAACAAATGTACGTGCATTCCCCCTCAACTGATTAGAGTGAAGGGTTCATTCTAGTATCAAAGTTCCATGTCTAATTGTATAACATAGCCCTACCTACCGTTCAACATCCGCCAACCTCAGCTAGAACTGGGGGCCGTGACGAGTCCACCCGTTATGGCATGGTAATATTTGGGGTATGTATCTTAGGCTCGTTGAAATTATCATTCACTAAGGCCAAATTCTAGCTCTAGTCATTATTGCCTGTTTCTGGTCACATTGAACTTTTGGCATGGTGGGTGGACTATGAGGGCAACGCGAAGGGAGCGTGTCATGGGCTATTTCTATATCGATCATGTAGGCTGTATTTTATACGTGCTATCTGTTATGAATTTAGACAATTATTGCGTGTTCTCCGTGCAGAGGCGGCATGTTGATCGATTCTGCCAATAATATTATCTTGGACTTGAAGTGAAGATCTGCCGGCCCGCCCCCAAATTTCCAGCGTCACAATTCTGCTCCTCTCAAACTGTACAAAAATAGACATTCCGCTCATATCCCGAATACCAGGAGTACATCTGTCCATTATGGGTTTCTGTAATACACCTAGAGATCTCATCTGATGATTGTCTTTCATGGTCTCAACCCGTACGAGCAGGGATGCAATCTAATGAGCAACGCGTACGAATGTTGGCCGAGGTAATGTAGGTTTCATCACTACGCCCTGTTAGTTATAGGAAAAAGAAGAAGTGAGTAAAATCCATCTCCTACTGCTTAAAATAGTACGGGCAACTCATCCCAGGAATATCTATCGATGACGACGGTCGTGTCATCGTCTGACCCCGTTCAGATATCAAAAAGGTTGCTCACTTTGATGTCGCCACCTCGTATTCAACCCACTTTGAATATGTACAATCAACTTGTAAAGTCCCATAATTTGGAAAAGCAGATGGACTTTCCGGTGTTATTCTTGCTTCATTCTAAGAACCTAAATATCAGAAACATGAGCTTGATCATTCTGAGGTAGGTACCTATGTAATGAATTAGTTCATTTCGTTAGTAGTCAGTAGGTAGGCGATACCAATAAGTACGAGACATGGTATTAAGAACACACAATACTACAATCAAGTTACATCCAGCCATCTACAATCGGCATAAGCTTGCAGCTGTGTATGTAGGCGAGACCCCTGGGTTTTAGGCTTTAGGCTACTATGAAGAAGATAGTACTGGATATTGGAATATGTGTGCAGTTTCTACAATGACTCTCATTCTAAGAGTTGTAGCTTTTCTGTTGCCATATAGCTCAAAGGAAAACATGTCACTTGATGATAGTAGAGAAGAAAGTCCAACAACCAGTTATGTTTTATTGTTATGTACGGTAACAATTAAATAGACCCCAAGAATGCTTGTAAAGCGTGGGTTGGTAATGTTCGAGGGTGACCTGGCCAGAGCCATCCCCTACCAAAACCTACAGAAGCGAATCTCATCCCCTATCAATCTCAAACCCCTTCCACCATCCTTCAATAGTAATGATCGTAAAAGTTTTCGTTTGTCAAATTCTCGTAGAGCGTCGTGAAATATCGATTGGTGCTTGTCCGTGATTCTCTCCAGTACCCGAGAGGTCACGATGGTCGATAGTCGTTGATGAGACCATTTACCAGCCAAACTCGTTGACGGTCTTCTTGATGGTGACGGTGCCACCGCCAACGTTGAAGTTGCAGCCCTGGTTGCCGTTCTGTTGTGAGAGTTAGCCAAGTTCTAATGTGTTGGATGAAAAGACAGAGAAGGTTCTGTTCACTTACGTTGTTGTTGCAGCACATCTGGATACCGTTGCAGATACCACCGATGCCACCGTTGGTGAAAGAGTTACACTCAACATCGCTGCCCTTGCCACTGCCGGTACAGCAGTAGAGAGACTGTCCGTTGCCACACTGGTTCTGCTGGTTGTTGTTGTTGTTGTTGT
>JABFFJ010000521.1:0-26537 GCA_013623715.1 Fusarium verrucosum | reverse complement strand
GGGGGATGGGACGAGTGTGGGGAAATCGGGCCGGACGGCCGTTCGTCCCTCGGCGCCACAAGCAAAACATTCCGACCGAGGACGTCATGAGGGGAATCAGCGATTGGCGAGATTAGGTTGTTCTGGAAAGGTGAGTTACAGCGTAGGAGCCAGTGTAGGAACTATAGGTCAGCGAGTAAGGCAGTTTATGATACCAGCAAGTTGGAGTAGAAAGTCGACAGAATGGGACGGGACAGAATTGGGATGGGATGGGATGTGATGGGCAGATGGCAGCCCTCCAACTCATGGGCCAAGACCCTGCAGGCCTATGATAGCTCGACTTATGCTGGAGCCTAACCTGGCTGTTGCATATTGCATACATACAACATGTCCTGTAGTCATGTATGTACATCCATCTTATTTGAGTCTAATCCGTGCTTCCGGTGCAGGTTCCGACAGGGCTCCTGAGGCCCTGATTGGTGCGTTAATGCGGGCGCAAATGCCGGGCTAACTACAGGCTACCGATGATATAGTCCAGCAATCGAGGTTACACATGAAATTATAAGGAAGAGAAGATCAAGTTTGACAGCAACGACATGTCAAAAATTGTACTGCATGAATGCAATCTCGAGATAGAAAATTTTGATACCAATAAAAATTTGTATCTAAACACAATTCGAGAGTATTTCCTCTTTGGGAGAAACAGCATCTCTCAAGTTTTAAGCTCCCGTCCTGCAGCCGGACGAAACCCCAACCCAAAGTTAATTACCTGCTGTAATGTAGGTACAGGTATTACAGTACTGCACCTAACTGGAATTACTATAATTGGCCCCAATTAGACTCGATCTTGCTCCCAGAGATTGGGGGAGAGGGAGGATTGACTCAAGCCCCCCCCCCAAAGATTACACTAACAACCGTTAAGGAAGGCGCATAGTACTACTTAGTAAATAGCCCAATCATCTGGGATTCACCACAACGCGCCTTGTCCATCATCATTCAATTCAGAAACGGCACAGGGGGCCTTGATCATGAAGTAACTACTTTCTTACTACCGTAAGTAAGTCAATTGTCTCGACCATGAAAATCCGGGGAACTGAGAGCAATAGGCAAGTCCAAGCATTTCCATCGTCCACACCTCTAGGTCACTTCCCTGTCTTCTTCACCCACTTTGTGGATGCAATTTGCCTGGTTTCAGTCCCACGATATGCTCATACATGCAGAGATATACCCTTACGCCTCGAGGTTGACGGAACGGATCGCTGGCTGGGCCTGGGAACAAACGCCGATGATCCTTCATCATCATCCTCACCATCAAACACGAAAACACACTTGGCACACACTCTCTCTACCTACCTACAACCTCGGAAATGCCGTTCTTCTCTGCCGTCTCCCCTCCTCCCCAAGTTCGAATTCGTTCGTTCGTTCGTTCCCTCCCGCCGAGTCAAGTTTGACGTTAGGCCTCGGCTAACTTAAAGCCTGGGTCAACTTTGCGTCTGTGTTTGTGTCAGTGTCTTAGACTAAAGAGCCTCAGCCACTAGGTCCAACTACCCCGGCCTACCCTGAGTCAAGAACGGCAGATGGTACAGAAATAGCTAAGGAAAGCTCATCAAAAGCATCACCGGTCTCCAGTAGAGGCAACGATGGGTTCTTTGCACGTCAACCAACTAGCACATGTTTGAGCAAGCGTTCACGCTACAGCTCCTTGCCTGGATCGGCAACAATCAGATCAGGAAGCTCCCTCGCCTCCCAGCCCGTCCAATTGCTGCGCTGTCGAGTCGATAAGATGAGATCCTGGAGATGGCTGCCACCTCTGCATTCCTACCCTAGCCAAACTATCGTCAATCTTTCCGGGTTGATGGTGGTTGATGAACGATGAATGCAATGCCAGCTCGTCAAACCGCGACACGACAAAACAGACAGACTGACGCGGTTAGATTTGCAAGGTAGTCTGGACCCTGCCAAAAGAACACGTCTCGAACACGACAACCCCAGCGTGGATGTCACAGTATGTGACTGTCATCTCATTCATAAATTAATTAAAGAAACTCTGGCTCGGAAGATGCAACCGACCAGGCCAGACAGGCACAGCAGCTCAGGTCAATTCGTCTGCTCGTTGGTGCGTGTGGCACCCCATGGCACCAAAATCCTCCACCTCTTACACCACTCCACATCTGTTCATCAACCCACCTTCGGCGGGACCTCGCTCCCAAGCTTGGAGTCTAACTAAGGCTAGATCCTCACTTCTCCGTACGGAGTACTAAGCGAACCATTTGGCATGCCGAAACTTCTTGGGGCATTGCTGGTCTAGTAAAAGTACTCCCCCGTTTATGTCGACCGGGCCCCCGTTAGCCCCGGTACAGACAACCAGCCAGACGGCTGCCCGACATTTCAGTCACGAGCAGCCATCCATGGGGTTTCTCCAGAAAAACACGACGCTCTCTGTTGTCTCTCGTCTCTCCGTCAGTTCGTTCGCTCGTTACCGCCTGATCTTGGTCCTCGTCGTTGCTGTTTTAGCAGTTAGTTGAAACGGTCGACTCTAAACAATCCATATGGCTGCTCTCTTCTGATCTTTCGAAACAAGCAAACCCCCTTACCTGCCCATCTCAAAAATTGAATTCGACTCCAGGGTTTCCCAGTTATATAGGCTCAGGTTTGCTCACAGTCAAACCTCAGGATCCACTTGTCAGTCACTCAGTCTTCTGATCTGACATGACTTGACTTGACTTGGGTCTCTTTAAAACGAGCCACAAGGTGACCAATCTTGATGTGAAGAACTCGTCCTACTCCTGTCCCTCGAATTCTAGAATCACCAGATCAATTGCATCCGAGACGAACCTCTTGCTTCGACATACTGTTTGTTGTTGCTGCACAGGAGCTGAGTGAATGCACTCATCGACATTGCCGCCAATCTCATCGCATCTGGCAATAAGCTAGGTATTTAGCCAGAGCTCTTCAACGGCAGCTAGACACCTCAAACGACCAGGGTACGGAACAGCACAGCACAGCAATGTAAGTGTATGCCTTCACTTTTGTCCCGTCTCGTCTCATCTCCTGAGCCGCCTTTCATCTCCCCCGAATAAATCCCTTTCCTCACTCTCCCTGTCAGGCATCTACCCATCTCTCACACCCTGCCTTATATGCGAACGAGGTACTACGTAGTAGCACCCTCAAAACCCTGTGCTCATCACTCCCTATAATGCAAATGTGTCAGATGCCTTGTCCGTCACTCAGCGGTCCCCGCTCCCGACAAATTTTGCCCCCTATACCTATACGCGGTGATCTTGTTCTGTTTTGACGCCTCTGCAACCCGCCTGCAGCCGTCATCAGACTCGGACCCCTGTTTACCTACCTACATACAGTACCTACCTCTTAGCCCTTCCCCATAAACTGATTTGAGTTCTGCCTGCAGGAAGGCGAGCGAGCTGACCAGGTTTATCAGAGAAGCTGTCCCCGTCCTCTCCCAGAGAGGGGAATAGCTCACAACAAATCCGTACTTTTCAAAAAGACCCTAGCTAAGCTCCTCGAGCCCACAATACCATTACTGCCGCAGCATCTGCGGTAGAACGTGAACACCGCCAACATGCTGTCTAACCCACTTCAACGCTTCTCACCTTACCAGAACATCACCTCCTCCAACATCTCACCGGATGGAAGCGTCCAGCAAGGCACAATGTCAGGTGCAGGACTGGACTCGCTTGGGCAAGGCCATCAATACCCGATCCAACCACTCTCACAGGGCGTGCCCCTTTCAAACCCTCATCTGGAGAGGTCAGGTCCTCAAGTAAAGAGCCGACAACACCCTTATGGAGTTCATCCACGCAACGCCAGTACTTCAGGACCCATCAGGAGGAGAATCAGTCGAGCCTGCGATCAGTGCAATCAACTTCGGACAAAATGCGATGGTCAACACCCCTGCGCGCACTGCATTGGTAGGTACTGAGGTCAAGACATTGACGAGGCGTTTCTGACTTGTGTAGAATTCGGCCTGGGGTGCGAGTACATCCGCGAAAGGAAGAAGAGAGGCAAGGCATCGAGAAAGGAACTCGCCCAGCAAGCTGCTGCTCAAGCCGCGGCGGCTTCTGGGGGCCAGAACCTTGAGGAATCGACATCTGAGAACGGCCAATCCGCCAACAAGGGAATCGACTCTTCGAATATGACACTGGAACAGGAATCTAACGAACGGCATCCGAGCACAAGCAGCAAGTCGAGCAGAGATCAGGGCGACGACGTGATGCGACACACTCAAGGCCTAGAAGGTCTCGACCATCTCGGCAACATAAGCGAGCAACCACACCTTGGCCGTTCTTCTATGGAAGGCGAGCATATGGAAAACAACGGCGCTCTCGATCTTAACGGTTTCGGGAATATGACACACGGCTACGAGTCGCAAGGCCTCGAAGGTCCTGTGCTCAATGGTCAGCCATATGCCTCCAATGCACGCGGCAACATGTCTGGTTATACCGAATTCCCGTATTCAATGCAAGCGCAAAGCCCTCCCAGCTTTGCCAACAACTCGACGTTCCGAATGGGAAACAGCCCTCTTGGGTACTCGATGGGAAAGGGGACATCGCCGGGATGGGGCATCTCAATGGCTTCACCGCCGGGCCAATATCAGTCCCAAGTTCCTGCTCCTGCCTTCAGCAATTCGAAGCTGCGATATCCTGTTCTCGAGCCATTAATTCCATATCTCAATAACCTCATACCAATTCCGCTGGCTTGCGATTTGATCGACTTATACTTTGCGTCTTCGTCGTCGGCTCAGATGCACCCCATGTCACCATATGTTCTAGGGTTCGTGTTCCGAAAACGATATTTCCTTGATCAGACGAGACCGAGGCCATGCCAACCAGCTCTCTTGGCAAGCATGCTGTGGGTTGCTGCGCAGACGAGCGACGCACCTTTTCTCGCCAGTACACCATCAGCTCGCGCCAAGACATGCCAGAAGCTCCTGGAACTTACAGTTTATCTCCTCCGACCGCTCATTCACACAGCACCAAGCGATGCACCCAGTCCTGTTGCCGATGGTGTTGCTCTTGGTGGTTTGGGTGTAGCTATGCCTGGGTCGATCAGCCTGGATGCCACGAGTGGCGAATCAGGACCATTTGGCGCAGCAGGAAGTCTGGATGATGTGATAACGTACATTCATTTGGCGGTAGTTGTCTCTGCTAGCGAATACAAAGGAGCGAGTATGAGATGGTGGACTGCTGCTTGGGGTCTCGCCCGTGAGCTGAAGCTTGGACGAGAGCTCCCCCCTGGACCATCACCCGCGGCCCAAGAAACCATGGACACTGATAACCCAGATGAAACAGAGGGCGGTATCAGCGGCAGTGCATATGTAGGCGAGGAAGAACGTGAGGAGCGACGCCGGATATGGTGGCTTCTGTATATTGTCGACAGACATTTGGCGCTGTGTTACAATCGCCCCCTATTTCTTCTCGATATCGAATGTCAGGGTTTATTACAACCCATGGACGATGCTCGATGGCAGAACGGCGATTTCAACGGCTCAAGTTCTACCACAGATCCCAATTTGCTAGGAACAAGCCCAGAAGGATATGGCGCCGACTTGACCCAGCCTCATGGTCCCCAATACGAGTGTCGCGGCCACAGTATATTCGGTTACTTCCTCCCTCTCATGACTATTCTGGGCGAAATCGTTGATTTGCACCACGCAAAGAACCACCCGCGCTTCGGTACCGGCTTTCGTCAAAGTCATGAGTGGAATGCTCAAACGGCAGAGATTACTCGACATCTGGAGATATATGAGCAGAGTTTGCAGGCCTTTGAGCATAAGAATCTGCCTCGACAAGCAGAGGAGAGGGGTGATGCTCAGAACGAGGGCAACGAGCGGACCGGGGTTCCTGAAACCAACACGCCGTCAGTTCACTCGGTGCACACCAATGGATCGAGTCGCCTCACAGAGAGCAACATCCAGAGCCGGATTGTCATCGCGTATGGAACCCATGTGATGCATGTCTTGCATATTCTTCTAGCTGGAAAGTGGGATCCTATCAACTTGTTGGATGATGAAGATCTGTGGATCTCGTCGCAAGGTTTCATCACATCAACGAGCCATGCGGTAGCGGCGGCTGAAGCCATCAACCAAATTCTCGAATTCGATCCTGGTCTGGAGTTTATGCCTTTCTTCTTTGGTATCTATCTTCTTCAGGGGTCGTTCTTGTTGCTACTTATTGCGGATAAGCTGCAGTCGGAGGCATCGCCGAGTGTTGCAAAGGCATGCGAGACGATTGTGCGGGCCCATGAAGCATGTGTTGTTACTCTAAGCACAGAATATCAGGTAAGTTCTTCAAGATGGAGACGACGTGACAGAAACTGACAATATGGTAGCGAAAATTCAGCAAAGTTATGCGCAGCGCTCTTGCTCAGGTTCGCGGTCGTGTGCCGGAAGATCTAGGAGAGCAACAGCAACGGCGAAGGGAGCTTTTAGCGGTTTATCGATGGACAAAGGACGGAACTGGATTGGCCCTGTGAGCAGGGCCTTGGTCTGGGAACTAACTAACTGGAAAGGAAAGGAATGGGAAAAGAAAGCATGCAATATGCTTGTGGCGTATAGGACGGGACGGGACATTCCTTTTCGGGCGGGAATAACGGCCTTTGATGGACTTGAGTATGGGAGCGGCACTGTGCTTTTAGATACCATGAAGCGGACAGCGATCAGTTGTCGAAAAGCCAAGTGTTTTGGCATTTGGGAGTTCAATTCCTATTAATCTTTTTAAGCGTTTTTTTTTGGCGGTCTGTCTTGTCGAATGATTTGGTGTCGGTGATGGTATGAGGAAGTTCTAAAGAAATGGTCAGTGAAGGGTCTAAAGGTTCAGTTCAAGGTAAGTGTTCGGTGATGTTGAAAGAAAGGGCACAGATGCAAAATGAAGGGATGGTGAACTGAACAAGTGTGTTCAGCGACATGATCAACCAACAAGTGAACATGTTCAATTTATTAGACATGGTCTTTGGTCAATTCGTCGCCTCGATTCCAATTTCTCTTTTATTATTGCTGTTGCAGATGTGTTTCCCGACAATATCACGACGTTTTTGCTGATGGTCGACTTCAGCGTCAACCCCTATTTGTGCAAGTCAGCCCAGGGCGATTTACAGCTTTCGATAAATCTTCCCAATATACACGACCAGTATGGCATCATATTCATGTCATTTCCATTTCGATATCCCCCGAACTCGATTTGGTTTTTCGATATTGACTCACGGTGCGAGAACCCCCACAAGCTAAGCCCCGAGACAAATTAGCGATGACGAAGTAGAACGATCGACAGGACTCCAATAAACAATTAACGAAGGAAATACAATACAATATGATGTTTTGATCACGTTTTGGAAGTTCAGACACTGGACAAGGCCGATGACGGGGCGAGTTGGTGTATTTGCAATGGTAACCACCAAGACTGACGAAGGGATCAACAAAAGAAACACCAACGCATGACTCACCAAAGATTGTTCATTTGAATATGAAGATAATCAGAGAAGAATGAAGAGGTAGAAACAAGGCATAATTGTTAAATCGCATCTTGACCAGAATTGTTGCTGTTGCATGTCACGCCTCGTGCACCCTCGCGAGTAACCATGTCATGTGTTTTCTCTACTAAGGTAGGGTTCCATTGACCGTTTATTTCCATGTCGTTCAGTTCAACGTGGGGAATAGAGGCTCTGCGGCGCCGCTTTTCTAACCTCCACTCTCGACCTCATGCGTTGCATCTGCCAGGCACTGGGCCATATAGCGCTGTAGATAAGCACTGTTTGTAAAATACTATACACTCGTGATGCATATATTATATATCATGTCTAGCAATACACTTTAGAGATCAGATTGTAGAGACTCGACATGGCATGCTCACGTGGACGGCCAAACAAAAACACAGTATATAGCTTCCATGCGGGTGGCATATCTATTAGTGCTCTGTCCGTCACGCTCTCTTTTCTTAATCACGTATCCAGACGCGTCTCTTTGTAGCAAATTCATCATCCTACGCGTGATTTCATCTCGCATAGCGGAGTGTACAAGGCAGTGATCAAGTTCAGGAGACCAAAAGCCCCTATGGCACTGCGATATCTCCCTGTAGAAACTCGCTAGCTTGTATCTACCGCATTCCCCTCTGCGTTCACGAACACATGCGGGCCGAATTAGTTGTCACTGCGTTTGCTGTTCTGCCTTTTGGGCTGCTCCACCCACTTCACTTCCATCTCCTCGTTTCTCCCCCTCTCACATCTTCCGCACAACATCACCCAACAACTTCCTTTTCTTAACAACACACTTCTATCATCCGCATACTCACTTTGAGACCTCTTCTATTCACGAGCATATTCTGTTTCGTCTTATCTATCCACAGTGATTCACTGCGCTGCAGTTCCCCCTCCTCCACCCGAGCAGCTGCTCACAGCTGCTCCTCTTCTCTTCACCACACACACACACACAACAAGACATGTTGATCACTGAATCATCGTCACTTATTATCTACTGCCTCCTTTCTATTTATGCACTGCGATATCGCATGTCCCGACAAGATGTCTGATCAACCTCCCATCAACCCCGGAGGCATCAGTCTCTACCCCAATGAACAACCTCCTCAGGCCCAAGTTCACACTTACCCACCGCCTCCCCAGACCCCAGAAGATCAACTTGTAGCATTTGCTCAGGCTATAGGATTGCCTTCTGCTCCTCCAAGCTCTTCATTCGCTTACCCCCGACCTCCACTGCCCGCTGCACCCCAGGTCACCCAAGCTACTTCTGCTTCTGTGTCTTCTCAGGCGCCTCCAAACAAAGTCACCAAGACAAAGAGAGCCCCGAGAGCTCCCAAGGCCCCGAAGGCACCTAAAGAACCTAAAGCACCTAAAGCACCTAAAGCACCAAAGGCCCCTAAGGCTCCTCGTGCTCCTCGCGCCCCCAAGGCCACCAAGGCATCGGGAGCTGGTCGAGGTTCTAAAGCAACCAAAACACCTCAGGTTTCTCAACCTGCTACAGAGACTACTCTCACTCAACCTCAACCTACTGCACCGCAAGTAACTCAGGTCTATGCACCTGTTTATTCTTCTGGACTCGCTTTCCCCCAACCCCCTACTCCGCAGGTAACTCAGGCACCTCAAGCGACTCAAGCGACTCAAGCGACTCAAGCGACTCAGGCACCTCAAGCGACTCAAGCATCTCAGGCACCTCAGTTCGCTATACCTGCTCTGCCTCGATCTGCTACACCTCAGGTAGCCCAGGTCTCTGGAACAGTTCATGCTTCTGGACCAGCATTACCTCGACCTCCTACTCCTCAGGTAACCCATGCTCAGTCTTCTGGTCTCGCCTTTCCTCAGCCTCCTACTCCTCAGGTAACTCGGGCGCCTCAGGCTTCTGGATATACTCAGGCTTCGGGATCAACCCAGTCATCTGGAATCACTCTACCTCAACCTGGTACACCTCAAGTCCCTCAGAAACCTCCTGTCTTCAAAGTGCCTCCTCGACCGGTGCCTCGACAGCCAAAGCAACCTCAGACCCAAGCCCCCCTTTCCGAGAAAGCTCGCGGAAAGCAGCCAGAGAAGGCTCCTCTCAAGCGTGGTATTGACCAAGTCCAGGGTTCACAATCCGAAGGCCCCCCCATCAAGAAACCTGATCACGGAAAGCTCCCTATCACTGAGGTGTACACTGAAAGCCGCAGACTCAAACAGCAGATCCGCAAGGAGATGCTCGAGGCTTATCGTGCGCAACAGACTCGTATTAAAGACGCTACTCGTGCAGCTGCTCAAGCAGAGGCTGCGGTTCAGAATCAACCCATTGATCTGACTGGAAATCAGTCCGAAGACATGGCGGCCCAGAACCAGCAGGCAGTCCCAGTCGCTCATGGCACCCCTCAGCCTCAAGGACAGTATATTTTTGACCCTGCCATGATTCACCCTGATGCTGGACAACGTGAAATCGGCGGCCTCAAGCTCAACGAAGCTTGGTTGGGACCCATCATTTCTCTTCCCCAGGACGAGATCAATCGTCGTTTTGCTTTGATTGACTATGAACTCAAGGCTCAGATGCGCAGAATTCCTGTCATCCCACCTTCTACACTTGCTCCGCAACCTCCGAAGGAATTTGTTGGTCCTACTTATAAGGCACCGGAAGGCCACAATGATCCTCGCCTCGATGCTATCCTTGCACAAAAGAACAAGATCATCCTTGAGAAAGGTAAGGTGGTTGACCTCGAACGTAACAATATCGCGGCCAAGGGAACCCGAAACCGACGTGAGGAGTGTCTCAGCAAACTTCGACGTATGGTCAATGACCTGCAGGTCGAGGCTAACTGGTGGCGTATCAAAGCTGTCAGTCTCGGTGCTGATTCACGAGAGTGGGATGTTATGCCTGACTCACTCAAGAGAAGAATGGGAGATGATATGGATGTCAAAGTGCGCCAAGGAGAAGAAGCTCAAGCTGCGGAAATTAAGAGAGCCAAGTCAGCTCAGCAAGCTGCTAGAAACACCGAGCAATCGGTAAGTCAACCGCCATCATACCACTGACCAGAATATGCCACTAACATGTTGCTCCCAGAGACTTAACAAGGCCGATGCCGCTAAGAAACAGAAAGAGGTTCAGAGAATCATTGCCGCAATCGCAACCCAAGACGAGGCTTTCCTTACGAGTCTCGAGAATAGTACTTCCGATGACTTCCACCTCGATCCTCAAATGTTCATCGATACCCCCCCTAATGCCCCTGACACGGCTTGCGTTGCTGCTACAAGTGTCCCTACAGTTGTGGCTGATGGTACAGCTACTGCCCCTATTCCCATTGGTGATAATACAAACGACTGCATCACTGTCAACCCCGACAACTACATCAATTTCGAGCCCAGCGAAAATCTCGACCCTACTCTCAATAACGATGGCTCTACTATCGGAACTGCCACTGGTGCCGGTGCTAATGTTGGTACCCAAGGCAATATTGAACCCATCACCACTACTATGACTATGACTGGCAATGCTCTGGGTGCTACTGATGCGATGAATGCTGGCAACATGGCTGGCATGTATGACACTGGCAACGGCTCTATGTCTGCAAATGCCTGGTATCTCAATAATGGCCAAGTTGACTATGTCTCCTCCATGCCCCAGGGTAACCAGAACGTCCCCTTTAACAACTTTGGCATTCAGAACAATGCATTTGACAACATGGTGTTCCCCAACAATGCCTTTAACAACAACGGATTTCAAGATCCTTCCTTTGCCTATAACGGACTTCAGGGGACTACAACGGCCAACTTTGGTCATCAGAACGAGGCCTTCACCAACATGGGAGTCCAGAACACGACCATTCCTAACCACGAACAACAGAACAACGGAAAGCCAACAAAGAAACGCAAGAAGACCAATACACACTCAGACAAGGCACTCAACGTTGACACCCCCTATCCAAGTGTTGGCCTTGAACACATCGACTACAGCGACCGTTATGCCCTGGGCGGTCGACCCCCAAGCACTCAAGCCAGTAACCCTAATCACGACCATAATCCAGACTATGAAGGATCTTTTTCCAATGCCATGAACCTGGAACATTATCCCTACCACGAGCCTCCAAGCCATCCCCACGATAGTGCTGCCCTCGCCAAGGCCTTTAATACTCAACCCCAAGGCTACGATGCCTCTTCCACCCAAGCCAGAGAAATGGACGAAATGGGGTTTCACGCGCACAACCCCAATACCCAGACTCTCAAGCGCAGCGCTGACGACGCCGTCACTTATCCCAACCCCGCGAATGAAGATATGGGCTTCATGGGATCCTTTTCCGACATGCTTACAGACGACGCTTTCTAAATATTACCCAGCCCTTCTCAGAACACCTCCTAAGATCTCGGAATACTCTTGGAAGACGACGCTATCTGTCACACTTGTACGAACATGATGAGTAATGTTTTTACTCGATTTTCTATCAATTTGCTATGGTCTCTTTCTTTTTCTACCTGAAGCATAGTCTTGTTATGAAGACCACAAGAGACCACAAGAGCTTGGTTCACAGCACAGCGCAGTTGATGCTAGCAACTGCCAGCCCTCCACCATCAGGGGCACCAGCATATCACGAAGATACGAGTGATGGATTGACTTTTGCATTTATATTGGCGTTACGGAATAGATCCCGTAGGAAACTGGGACTTGTATGAAAATATTGTGCGATACTAGAAATCAGGAAAGAGGCATAGATGGTCACCAGGTATAGGTTGATTGCCTTCGCAGGCGTAACTAGAAATACTAGACACATGCATTAAACATGCCCTCCTCTTCTTGTGATCAAATGGACTAACGTAACACACTGTAACTGTGACGCATCGCTCACGGGTATAACCAACTGGAACTCTTCTCTTTCACCATCTTCAAACTTGTTGACGTGTTTTGCCTGACGATTATGAATAGACGGGTCCCTCTGGCTTTGGCTGAGCCCTCTCAGCATCATGCTCAGGTCTCGGCGAGAAGGACGAGCCATGGGGATCCTTTAGGCAGAAGTGGATGAAAAAGACGTTGATGACGATGATTAGGACCCTAGAAAGGTACGTCAGCATAGCCATATCTCTAGAGGTGGACAGACTTACCAAGTAACAGCACCCAAAGAAGCTGCTGCTGCCAACGAAGCACCCCATCCATGAAAGTCTTTTCCTCGATGATGTCGATAAGCGTTATAGAAACGGAAGAAATCAGACGCCCACGCTGCAGCCCAAGCCCAAGCGGAAACCCAAAGAATAGCACAGATGATGAGAGCGCCGATGAAAAGAAGACGGATGTAGAGTTGAGGAGCCCAGTACTCAGAGGCGAGCATCGAGAAGAGAATGAGCCATGTGAAGATGACCTAGAAGGGTTAGTTATTACTTGAGAGAGGAGGGAATAGGTGAGGTTACATTAAAGATGAGGAAGCCAGCTGGACCGTCACCGCCGTAGTAGGCCCAATCTCGGAGGATGGAGAGGTTATATGCTGAGGCTATGAGGACGCCGAGGGAGAGGACGATGGCTGCAATACGAAGGATGGTGATCCAAAAGGGCATCTTTGGGACGCCAGAGGCCGTTAAGCCATCTCCAGATGTTGTAGTAGACATTTCAGTCAATAGAAAAATGTGTAGATATGTGTTGGTTGTTGAATTACTACGTTGCTCGAGAGCACACACATATATATCACCAGTTGCATGAAAGAGGGGGGAGCACCAGCGTCTTATATACGTTACAGCACAGCACCACCCCCTCGTCATACACGCAGGCATAAAAGCAAGGCCGTTGGACAGCACAGGGCTGAAGGGATGAGCCGCTTGATGGAGGTGTGAATCAGTCTGTGAATGGACGAGCCATCACTGGAGGCCTGCAACTACAGGTGTGTGTCATTGGTGACCAAGTTTCAGGCATTGCAGGGGATGTAATTTACTGATTTTCTTGGTTGGTGATGGAATAGGCATGGCGGTCGGAGTTTAAAAGATTCAGCTGAGGCAGAATCAACTTGGCAGCGGTTAGTGTAAAGCTACGATATGATTAAGTGTAGAGGTAGATAAAGAGAAAAAAGGCATATTTTTAGTGATATCCTCTCATGTGATGTATTGTCTTATGTTCAGCGGTTATACAACCAGTAAAACACAACGTCTTTGATCCATGCCCTTGCATTACATATGTCTCCCTACATCGAGCAGCGACAGAATAAGCCAGTGAGGGATTCACCACAAAGAGCATGGCTTTTTATCACACCCCCATGATATTCTTGTTTCATCACTGTTGATCTCTGCAGGGTATGGAATCTGCCGTGAGCATCTCCACAGAAAGTGTCATTCCTCGTGACAAGTTATTAAGGTTATTACTTTGAATAAAGTTAATTATGATACGTATTTTCAGAGAGAAAGTGGAAAATATGTATATGGAATAGTCCAATTGTGGCGTATTCTGCTCATTAAGCTACTGATCTTGGCATACAAGGGCTGAAAGAGCATGAGATTTAGCTGAGACAATTGACGTAGGTGGTTAATAAAGGACATTTCTATATGTCATGTCTATTACTTACAACTCATCTCATCTCGTATGAACCATCCTCCCTCTAACCCAAACCCTCTTGACATTCCTATCATCCCCATTAAACAACCACTTGGCAATCTTCTCCTCCCAAGTCTCCCACCCAAAAACATGCACATTCCCATCATCAACCGCCAAACCCTCCTCGTCAACACTTCCAAGCCCAATCAGCTGCGCATCCCATTCCATCCCCTCCTCAAACCCACCGATCCTATCCCCCAACCCAACAACCTCTGCACCGCCCCGCGTAGCCAAGTACAGCACCTCTTCCACCGTCAGCTTGCACCGCTCCTTATCCTCGCTCACACCCATCGCGACGTGTCGGCTCACGAGAGCTGCTTGTCGTGCTGCTTCAAGAATACTCGCGCTGTATCCACCGCTCATGTCCGTCCCGAGACCAACCGTTATGCCCTTGTCCCACAGCCACCGCACTCGTGCCGAGCCGCTTGTCAGGGAACTGTTGCTGCACGGACAATGCGAGATCTTGCTTCCCCGCTGCGCAATCAGCTTGGCCTCCTCTTCGCTCAGGTGAATCGCATGCGCGAGGATTGTCCGGGTGGTTAACAGACCACAGTCATCGTACAACTTGGTATACGACTCTGACTCCGGAAACAGCGCTGCGACAAGATCGATCTCTCCCTCGTTCTCGGAAACGTGTGTCTGCACGGGAAGATCCAGCTCCTTTTGGATCTTGGCCAGTCCCTTCATAGACTCACTTGAGCAAGTGGGTGCAAATCGCGGGGTCAGCACAGGTGATACGAGTTTGAACTCTGGATCGATCTTTTGCACGTGCTGGATCGTCTGTCTCGTCTTGTCAAGACCTTCCTGGACGCTTTCATCGCGGTAATAGCTAGGACACGTATCAGGGTTATCCATGCACACCCGCCCAACCAGAGCTCGCTGTCCGATTTCCAAACAGAGATCTGCGAGGAGGTTCGTAGCTGCTACATCGATGGTGGCATAGTAAGCCGCTGTTGTAGTTCCGTAGGATAATGTGCGTCGTATACATGAGCCATAGACTCGACGTGCCTTGCTCAAGTCCTTTAGACTGGATTCAAGTGGAAATGTGTATTTTTCTAGCCAGTCCAGAAGTGTCGTCTTTCCAAAGATGCCAACGTTGGGATATTGAGATGCATGAACATGTGAGTCTAGAGATTATTAGTGGGGTGTTTCTTTGAGGACGGGTATGGGTATATGACTTGCCGACAAAACCAGGGAAGAAGAACTCTCCAGGTTTGGCGATATGAACATCTACTTCATTCAGTTCCCAGCCCATAGTTTCACGCAGTCTCTTTGCGATAGGCTGGGTGCTGACGCCCTCTATATCAAGCTTGACAATCCTCCCCTCTCCATCAACACATACAAGCGTATCATGATGATAGTTGAGCTCTTTGGGGTTCTTGCTGGATATGAATGTCCCCACAAAGACTTGTTTTCTAGATCCCGTCATGGTCGATGTTTTCGTATCTTATTTGGCTTCTCAAGCGGTCTAAGATGTCTGTCCGATTAGAGTAGAATGCCAAGAGAGGTGATGTAATAGCGATCGAGTAGGAGGAAAAGAGGAGACAAGAGCGAAGGGCACAAATCCAAGGGCCCTCGTCAGTGAATTATATACAATTTCATGAACACGTAGGTAGGTAACTTGTCTATGTTTGTTTGTTTGTGATATTGTTAGTGATCAAAGCGGATTTGGTTCCCTTGATAGGCCCTGTCCGTCTCCGGCTGCCGGCGACAGCCGACCACTATCACTACCGGAAACAGTGGGGTTAACAGTTAACGCGGTACATGGTAAAACCCGGGGTATGCCCATGTTTATCAGGTACCTGACTATCGCCATCACGAGCTTCACTTGTGCAACAACATCACAAAGGTTACACGTTATCAAGCAATCACGGCAAAATACAGACGAGACACAAACTCATGAACTAAATGTCATCAAACATTCAAAATCTGTCTAAACGTGCAGCACCAAAAAATACAAACGCCCCTCTAGCTAAAGATAACACGATACATCATAATATAATCATGCCCAAACAACAATTCGGCCGGGAATCTGTAATCCTGCCTCTTCGTGATCCATCATCCGGATATCCCATCTAGTATTCCATCATATCATGTCTATGCATGGTTGATTGCTTTCTCTCCTCTTTTTTATTATATTTCCTCTCTTTCTTTATTTTCCTCTTCTTTTTTTTTTTTTCTTTCTTCATTCGCTTAAGCAGCACGGCCAGAACCCTCATACTCGCCGCTTGAGCTGTCGCTACCCTCAACACCGTTGGTAGCCGCCTCATCCTGGTTGTACTTGTCCCAGTTGGCCAACACGGCACCAATCTTGGGCGAGTTGGTCAGCTTGTAAACATCCTCAAAGTACTCCTTGGTCAGCGCGAAAGGCTTGGCCGTCACGTTGGGGATGTACTTTCCAACCAGCTTGGAAGGATCGATAGATGTCTGCTTGATCTTCTTGAGCAAGAAAGATCGGAAAGGCTTGACACCAGATCGAAGGAACGTCGAGTGGAAAGGCACGTCGATGCCACGGAGAGGGATCGTAGCAAAGCCACGCTCCAGCTCAAGAGGAAGAGGCTTGGCAAGCGTCTTCTCAGCACACCCGCGAATGATCTCCCGGAGGTGTCCCTTCACCTCCTCGATGTTGTCCTTGACCTCCTCAATGTCGATCTTCTGGATCTTGATAAAGTTGGTCACACCAGAAAGAGTGTCAAGCGCCCGGAGGTCACCAGCGCACACGTACTGCATGTTGGCAATGTTGTAGTTGACAATCTCAATCAGCCAGCCAGTCTCCTCGGCAATGTTGTCAACCACGAACTGGAGAGCAGCCTCGTTGAAAGTGTTGCTGATGCGGCTGGGGTTGACAGCGCACATGGAGTAGTTGGATCGACCATCGGCATCACGCTCCACGGCAACCTGCATGGTGAGACCACGGTAGAACACAACCGACACCAGGCTCTCAATGGGCATCACCTCGGCAAGCGCAGCAAGCGCCGAGTATTCACCGAGAGAGTGACCAGCGAAGGTGCTGTTGTTGGGCACAAGTCCCTTGGCCTTCATGTCCTCGAAGCTGGCCTTCTCCATCAGGGTAAGGGCAGGCTGCGTGAACTGAGTCGCCGACAGAAGACCAGTGGGGGAGCGGTACGTGTACGAGGTAGTCGTCTCATCAATCTCCTTGAAGATCTTCTCCGACTTAATGGTACCATCCGCAGCGACCGTCTCGAAAGTCATCGCAATGTAGTTCTGGCGGATGGCCTTACCACGGGGACCACCGAAGTGGATGGTAAGCTCCTTGGGGTTGTTCTTGACAATGTTGGTGATGGAGAAGCCTGAAAGATATTAGTTGATGCACACGGACTGTGATTGTTGATGTGACTTACCATAAGCGTCGAGGAGGTACTTGTCGGCGCGGTCCCAGACATCCTTGGCCACGGGGCTGCTGGCGTACAACTCCATACCCATACCCTGCTCTTGAGAGCCCTGTCCAGTGAAGACATAGGCAGTCACAGGCTGCTCAACCTCGGCCTCACCCTCGAGAACCTTGTCCTCAGTCTCCTTGTTGCGGACCTCAACCTTGATGATCTTGCGACCAGAGACCATGCCAGTGTGCTGAAGCTTGACCTCAAGCTCATCGTTGGGCAGAACCATGCCAACAAGCGAGGCGTGGAAGCTTCGGACGCGACCAATGTTGTTCTCAGCGGCCCAGGTCTCGACGAGACTTCGCACAGCTGCACTGGAGTACATGCCATGGGTGATGGTTCCAGGAAGGCTGGCATAGCTGGAGAAGACGCGAGAGACGTGGATGGGGTTGTAGTCGCCGGACACGCGGGCGTAGTTCTCGTTGGAAGCAGGGGCTCGGAGAGCGAGAGGAGACTTGCCACTGAGAGGGATAGGGTTCTCAAAGTTGATGGGCTGGTCGATAGGCTTGCCGTTACGCTCGAGGTAGTCGACAACGGGGTTGCCGTGAGACTCTCCGGTCTCGTAATCGACACTGCCGACCTGGATGATCTCCTTGGTGGGGAGCTCAAGAAGAACCTGGCCGCGGGTCTCAATGCTGCTAAAGACAGCCTTGTTCTTGTAGCGAACCAAGCTCTGGAGGCGGAAGGTCAGGGTCTGGCCGAGCAGCTCAATGTTCTGAGGAAGCTCGTCGACCGAGAACCACTGCTTGGAGCGAAGGATAGCAACATCCCGGGTGGTAGCAAGGTGAACCTGGATGGGGGTCTCAACCTTTCGCTGGAAGGTGTTCTCGTAGTCGGTGTAGGCACCGCGGTACAAGAACTGGGAGGTGACCTCCATGACAGGCTTACCATCACGGACGAGGGTACCGCAGACCTCGACCATCTTGCCAGCCTCCTGGTTGATGACGGCGTTGATCTGGGCAGTGGTGGAGACCTCGTCACCCTTCTTGAGGGGCTCAGCACCAGGGATCATACGGAACTCGTTGGACAAGTGGACGAGCTTCAGAAGGTCACCGTCGATGGTGCGAGGGAAAATAGGCTTGGTAATAGCCTTCCAGCCAATGACGATGGCAAAGTCCATAGGGGCATAGACGGTCTTGCCAGGTCGGTCGACGAAAGCTTCGCCATGGTTGCCAACAGCGTGAGCAAAGTCGCCGATGGCCTCGCTAGTGATGGTAGTCTTGCCACCATCAAACTTAGCAGTGACATCGGCGTCAAGGTCAATAGGCTCCTCGCCAAACCATGCTTTCCAGTAGAACTCCTTGATGCGGTCGTTGCGGCCCTCCATGACCTCACGGATAGGAGAGTAACCAGCCTCGGGGTGGTAAGTGAACTCAAGAGGAAGAGCAGCAGGCTTGCCGAGAGCAGTGGTCTCCTTGATCATGTTGACCTGGATCTTGTTCTCGCCAACGAGCTTGACCTCAATGACATCGATGTACTGGTTGTGGCGAGGCTGCTCACGAACCACGATGGTGGTCTTGGCAGGATCATTGGGGTAAGAGATCTCAACAAACAGACCACGAGAAGGAGCAAAGATGCGTCGGATAGGGTTGGTCTGGAACTTCTGGCCCTGAGCAACAACATCGGCCATGAGCAGAGCATGACGCCAGTTGCGGTTGGGGCCGGCAAGCAGAGACAGCCAAGAGTCAAGCTCGGGGAGAGTGGCAGCGGCAGACGACGACAGGCGGTAGGTGTTCTTGTAGGTGTCGTAGCTGACGGTCAAGCCCTCAACGTCAAGAGGGATCTCGGGGTCAACAAGCTTACCGCCAAAGTACTCAATGTAGGGGATGGTAGTCTTGTTGTTCTTGTACAGATCCCGAGTGAGGAACTCGACGTGAGACTCGTGGATACCATCGAGAATGGACTTGATGGGCTGGTCAATCTCAGTTGAGAACTTGGCAGCAGCAGGGCCCTGGAGAATGCAGGTTCGGCCGACATCCTGGCCAACGACGGCGTCGAGATCCTCAGACTGCCACAGTGAGTCCTTCTTGAAGTAGAACTCGAAGTTGTCGTCGAACACGGGAATGAAAGTGACAGGCTTCTGGGTGGGTCGCATGCACATGATGAGGAAGTGCTGGACATCCTGGGCGTTGATGATCTGGGTCTCGGCATCGGGGTAGGCCGCGAGGATACGGTCAATCAGCTCGAAAGGCTCGCTGAGCTCGGAGTAGCTCTGGAGAAGAGAGGGCTTGCCAGGGGTGGTGGTCAGACGCTCCTCAAGACGGTGAATGTAGTCACCGACGAGAACAGTGTAGGAGCGGTCGATCCAGCGAGCCTGGTGCTTGACGTAGAGAAGCTCGACAAGACGTCGAAGAACATCGGCATAAGTCATGTCGTCAAGGTCACAAGCCTTGCCCTCCTTGTTCTGACCGAACCAGACCTTCTGGCAATCATCGTTAAGCTTCTTGATGATGTAGTCCTTGTTCTTGTTGAGCTCGGCAACTCGCTTCTCCTTGGGGATGCTGAAGATCTTCTGGTCCATCTCGGCCCAGAAGCGAACTCCACGGGTAGCGAGCTTGTGGATGGGCTCACCCATCTCGGATCGAACAGTCAGGACACCACCGGCAGGTCCCTTGTAGGTCTGTTCCCACTCACTGTCCTCAAGACCAGGAGCGGCCACAATAGCCTCCTTGGCAGCCTTGCTGGTGTGAGCCTCCTTGGCAACCATCATGCGGCTACCGAACAAGCAACCATCGAAGGGCATGGGAGGGTAGCCGTACTTCTTGGCCCATTCACCAGTGATGTAGGGGTAGGTGTCATCAGCACCACCGAAACCACTACCGGCAACAAGGATGAGGTTCTCCTGTCGTCGGATGCGGCCGTACATCTGGAGCATAGGCTGGTGGAAATCCTCGAAAGAGTGGTGACCACCACCACGACCACCAGTCCACTGAAGCATGACAGGGAAGTGGGGGTTCGCCTTGGCGATGTTGATGACGGCCTGGATAGCATCCACGGAACCGGGCTTGAAGCTGATGTGCTTAAGGCCAAGGGTCTCGATGTACTCCTGAGCAACCTCGATGGAAGGAACACCGGCACCAATGGTAAGACCCTCAATGGGGACGCCCTCGGATCGAAGCTTTTGGATCAAAGGGATCTGCCAGGCCATAGCACGGGGGTTGACATAGATCAGGTTGACGGAAATACCACGACCGGCGGGGATAGCCTTCTCGATCTTCATGATGGCATCAGTCATCATGGGACCAATGAAGTAACCACCACCAGCAAGCTCGATGTGGTATCCAGCGTTCATGGTGGCAGCAACGAAATCCCAAGGAACGGTAGCAGGTGTCATACCAGCGACCACGATCGGAGGAAGACCAAGAAGACGACTCATCTTGGTGTCGAGGTATGTACGGCCACTCTTGTTGGTGACAAGCTTGGGGCCGAACTCCTTGACCCAGTCAATGGCATACTTGACGGCATGCTCCTCATCTCTGTCGAAGAGCTCGGCCTTGAAGCCAAGATCGTTCATGCCGCCATCGACACTACCGGCCAAGATGACACGGACACCAGTACCCTCCTTGTTTCGGCTGGTCAGAACACCAAGACCGGAAACACCACCAGGGCCGAAGTCCAGAATGTGAGTGGCATCGGGGAAGACAGTGGCCTTCTCCCAGTTGACAGGGTCGCGAGTGATCAAGCGGACAAGGGCGGGAACGATGTTGCCCTTGACCTCCTGTCGAAGATCCTTGCCAGTGTTGGTGTCGAACACGGCAATGCCGAGATCACCGGAGTCGATTGAGATGTCCTTGAGATCCTCGTCGATCATGGAAGTAGCCTCAGCGAGGTACTTGCTGTGGAAAGGTGCAGTGATGGGCAGGAAACGGTTAGCAAAGCGAACCTTTCGCTCAGTATAGGGAATTCGGTTCTGGTCCAAGCCAACGGGGGCCTTGACCTTGCGCAGCTGAGCGTTGAGACCGTAGAGAGAGGTGGGGGGTCCTGTCACGACCAGGTTTCGGGGGCTGTTGATGAGAGAGATGCTGATGTGACGGTCTTCGGGAAGGTAGTGGTTGGTAGCATCAATGTGCTTCTGGACCTCAGCCTGAGGAAGATCTCGGATGCTAAGCATGGGAGTGGGAGCACCCTCGCCGTGCTCCTGGGACTCGCGAAGCATGGTAGGTGTCATGGAGGTGATGGGGAATGCCTGCTGGCTTCGTGTTCCGATCCAGAAGAGCATGGTGAGAACAGAGGTGGAGATGTCCTCCCACGAGTCCCAAGAGTCAGCAGCGGCTATGGCAGCAGCCATGACAATACCCTGAGAGTGACCAGTGGAACCGGTGATTCTCTCGCGTAGCATACCAGGATGCACACCAAGGACCTTACATGTCACCTCGTAGTGGGCGAGCTGGACAAGGCCAATAAGAGGGAAACTAACAGGTGCCGAAATCAGGTAGTCGACATCAGGAGTAGAGTCCTGGTGGTGAAGCCAGTTCATGATATCAAGACCCTTGGGGAACATCTTCTCGGCCTTGGGGTTCTTGGAGAGAGTCTGGAGCAACTCAGCTGATCGGGTGATGAGATCACCGATAAAGCTTGAGTATGTCTTGAAAAGCTCCCGCAACTCCTCAAAGTAATCCTCAATGTTACCCTGACCACCGAAAATTGTGTAAATTTCGGCATCACCATCCTCAGCGGCTCGGAAAAGGGCTGAAGCATGGGGCTTGATCGGTCGGTTGCACACAGCGCGAGCGGTGTAGTAGCTGCGGATGAAGTCGAGCTTCTTGGACTCAATACCAGGGAGGCTGGCAGCAATGGCGTGAGCCTCATTACCACGGAGGAAATTGCGCTCAAACTCGTTAAGAACGAGCTTCAAAACCTCCTCGTAGGAGCCTTGCTCATCATCCTCACCCTCATCGACCTCGTGGGCGATCAGGCCAAGGTATCTGGCGACCAAGTCGGGAACGGATGATGGCTCGTCATCCTGGGCAAGCTCGTCGGTGGCTTCGGGTAGAGTAGCGACAAACTTGTCTTTCAACTGAGAGGCGTGGAAATGGAGGTTGGTGGGAATGAGGAAAGAAGTCTCGAGAGAGCCGTGGGAGAGGGTCAACGGCCGAAGAGAAACGCTGGATCTGGGGGTGGAAATGCCCGTCTGAGGGCCTTGACCGGTGCCGTACATGATGGGTGAAGGGTATCGAAGAAATCTGTGGTGGGGGAGCAAAACTCAATGGTTAGTTTCTGGAATTTACGATTTGGACCCTTCTCAAGGTTCGACGGTTACAAACCTATCAATTCAAGTCGTAACACCAGAAATAAGAACTGATGCTTTCCCCAAGGACGCTGGTGAAGAAACCGGCGGTCCTGAATTGCGTGGGAGCTGGCTGGTCCCCTGAAAGGTGGGAGGGGTTAGAAATTAGTAGAGAATAGCTTTAGAGTCGGTGGAGCGCTGCGCGGGCACAAGACAAGACAACACCAGCCAGGCGCAAAGGGAGGGAAGAAGGAAATGAGGATGTTGATGAAAGAGGAAGATGATGAAGATGGACAATCTCAAAGGAAGAGGAGGTCTAAGAGGGATTGAGAATTGGACCCGGCCACGGTATAAGTCAAAACGAGAAAACTCGAGCTTGCTTGTAATACCAGTAGCTAACAAGGGATTGGATTGGATTGAGTTGACTTGTCGAGGGTGTGGTTGAAGCAGCCGGAGTCTTGGAGGGGCCGCCTCAGCGAACTGGAGTAGCAGGCCAAAATTTCAGTTCTGTTGGGGATATGGAGGGGTACGTATCCTGGCATTATTTTTTTCTACGACCTACGTGCAGCAGTGCAGTGTACCAACGCCAACGGGAGGGCAACTTATTGCTTTCCCCTCCACAATCCGGGCTATCTTAGTGCGTACCTCAATGTTCGACAAGAAGAAACGCATCCACCTCCCGCCGTTGTGAGACTGTGAGGGCCACTGGTATGCGCCGCATTGATGGCTCGCTTTGATCCGCTGGGACCCCACGGCATCAGACACACCCCTTGCTGCATGACACTCCTTGCCAAAGAGGGACAAGGGACCATCATCGACAGGGTTTAGGTTGAGGAAAAGGTCAACGAAGGAGAAGGGTCCAGGACAAGGTACCGGTACTTAGACGCTGCAGTTCTGTTCTGCTTCGCTTCTGCACTCAGATGGCCGGGTGTCTTCGGGCAAAAGGTAACTCCCAGCCATTATCTGTTCCATCAGAATTCTATATGGAGGCCTGGAACAACATTTGGAGCCGCCATTGGATATCTCATTCGGCTTGGGGCATCTGTGAGGCTGCTGTTGAGCCATGGTTGCAGCAAGCGGGTGGACAGAAGGCTGATGATGGATTTTGATGGGAGTCAATTCATTCCCTTGCAGACCAATAATCTGTTCGCATTCTTCTCGATCTGATCCTTCGAGTAGCTCGGTTTATCTTGTTGCCACGATGTGGCCAAGCTAGGTAGGTTGCACTCAACTTAACTCAACTCAATTCCTATGCGAGTGAGAGTTCCTATCTACCTATCTCCACCTACATAAGGTAAAAAGGTCCAAGGTGCGAAGGATACAAGTATCTTTGTACCCAGGTAGGTTTCCAAGCTCTTTCCACTTTAGCAAGCCATCGAATGATCGAGATGTCACCATTATCCCTCATCAATCTCCAAGTGATGATTCCCAGCAAGATGTTTCGTCATATCTAGATCAACTTTCCTCAACTACTATATTCGCCTGAAGTTGCGGCATTTCGGTTATGCTAATGCATCAATCGTCTCATCACCGCCTACCCGGGACTATCTTGAGATTCAACATTGTGTTGTAGTATCCAATGAAAATTTCGACTTCAGAGTGGCATCTGCCAGAACAAGTAAATAGTGGCAAGAAGGATCTTGCACTAATCGGCTGGAAATCATCATCCGATGGCTCATAAGGGGAAAAGTTCGTCATGAATCGGTGGCTATTTTTGACATCCTTCCAGCGGCGTCTGGCCCAATGTACTGTACATCTGCTCAGCTCGGGAGTTCCATTGACTTCCTGTAGCTGCACTCCACTTTGAAACACAAGCATCAACGTCCACTTCCAATCTCAGCAAACACCTTTCGAATGGATATTGATTCAACATGAGCTGTCGGAGGCTGCTACAAGGTCTGAGAAGACACAGTTCAGACTGTCTACCCAGCAGTTTTTGACCATTGAGCTTCAATTGATGTAGATACCAACAATTCACATCATCATGAGAAGTCATGACTCCATCTTGGAGCTGTTCGCCAACTCATGAGAGAAAATTTGTGCCCCCCTCCACCGCCTCAACGCCTCAATCACATCCCCAACTTCCCCTACCAACAATGATTCGACACCCCACATTCTCCGTCGAGCATCGACTTCCCGGCTCATGGTGGGGTAGAGCTATAATGATCGCTACCCAAGGCCAAGACCAAGTATCTCGCGCGTAAAGTATCTAGATGTGTTGCCTCAAATCGGCTCGCTTCGGTGAGTTACAGATGGCTTGCACTCTATGGAATAGTGCCCTCCATCTCAAAAAGTCGTCATTCAACATTAAGAGAGTTCTCATGAGCGACTTTTGATGGCCCGGCCCTTGTCCGCAGGCGGCATGGTGCCGTGTAGATCTCGTTTGGCTTTACATACACCAACGGCTGTGGCTATGCGCAGCAGTTTGTTGGAGGTGGTGCAGATAAGAGCCGCAAACTTAGATACTGGACCGACACAACGAAAGTTATTATCCAACCATGGCTTCAAGACAAATGGCGAACCTGGAATGACTGCTCATCGTCTTTACAGAAGGGTCAAAAAGCTCTTATCAGTGAGAACTTATCATGATGTACCTAAGGTAATCATATTATTACAAATTAGTACTTTAGGATCTAAGAAGCTTAGATTACCTACTAAGGTATTTAGGTAGGTATGTATAATGAGGACTTCATATTAACTTTTTGGCTCTGCCTCTATACAATTTGTAGCGATAAAACAAACTTCGGATTTGCGGAAACCGACGGACTAACGACGACTGCACTGAGACTCGACGTTGAAATGTTTGTATCGGTACCTCGCCGAGTTGATTATGCCGGATAGACAGCGTGGTATGGGATTTGAGCAAGGCGCGAAATTACACCGATTAAATGGAACCACTGTTCATGGCCTCCCTACTGAACATCTCATCTGGACCACTCTGCGCTCGTGCCCTTCTCGCTTATTCGTACGAGTTCTTACTGGCAGCAAGGGCCATCTGCCTGCACTCAGACCCTTGTGGTGTGGTTGATATTCATGGTGGGATGTCTGTCGTCACCTTGCTTGGCTTTCGATTCCAAAATGGCGCCTTTCTTGTCATTCCTGGGCCGAGAACCCAATTGCCAGCCAGTAGGTACTTGGATAACAAAGTCAAAGTCGTAACACGACAAACCCGCTCGGCCGAGCCATCGACGGCTATGAGTGTGCGTGCATGGCAAAGAATGATAATCATCATCATCATCAAAAACAAGCGCCTCATCTCAATTCATCTGTTGATGGTGCCCCAAAAGGTGTTTCTGGGGAAGATGCTCCCCTGGACTCCCCTGGCTGGTGCACGCCTGGGCAGTTCAACCATACCGAGATGGGAATAGCTCTTGAATATGGTTGAGGAGCGGGCTGCACGCCAAGGGGCCCGCAGCCATGTGTGGCTCGGGGATGTTCCACTCAAGAGAAAGTACCGGATACTCAACCGTGCTACAGCGGGATCGAGCATACAAGGCGTTCTGTAAGGGTCTCGATGTACCGACAGCTACACTCTACAAGGCGCCCATTGGAGGGGTGTGGCCTAAAGCTTCCCCCAATTTTTTTTTCTCTCGACGACTTTTTGGTGGGCCGGTCGTTCAACAATCAGCTCCTCCCTCGCAAGTCGGTTACAGTACCTAAGGTTGTGATTACCTATTCGTACGGGCCATCCATTCATTCAATGTTTGGCTTGATCCTCTAGCTCTGTCTCTTCTCTAATTCCTCCCATTGCTTCTCGCTGGTAGGCAGAACGGATTTTCAACATTGGCCTTCATATTCATAGACTCTCCGGCCACTTTCTTCTGCCTCCATTATCATCCTTCTCCTCATTCTCATTTCCCCCTCCTCCCCTCCCCTCCTTTCCTAC